>JAZDUA010000201.1:717500-895000 GCA_038098605.1 Gryllus longicercus | reverse complement strand
GATACACGGAAACCTGTCGATCCATCAAGTATATCTTCAGAAAACACCGAAAATGTTCGCCAATCTAATCATGGTAATTACACAAATCTCTACTTCGATCATATTAATGTGACATCCATTTCTATGATAATAAGAATTCTTACGACACCATCCCAAGAAAAAGCATTCTTCGCATTTTACATTATTAAAAAGTCAATGGATTTTCATCACTGTTGCTTGTGAAATTCTCGTCAAGATCTTACCGCATCCGCCTCGGTATCAGTTATAATTTAATCACCCATTGGTAAACGGATACTTCAAACATTAATGTTGTGTGTCACGCTGCATCGTCATTCTTACCAGAATCTGTGACAGTTCTTTGTTGAAAACTACATCTTTATTGCTCATGTACTCGTAAGGTCGGGCTGTACGTAAACCTGGAGTGGCCGCGGCATGAAGCTTCGCTAGCGAGATCAGGGCTGCCACTTCCTGGAAAACCGGGAAATTGATATGAAAAAGTCCGGGAAGAATCGGGGAATTGTTCGAAGTCAGGCATTTTTTTATTTCTCATTACAGAACGTAATATTACAACCCGTACAAATTTAAAATACTTT
This sequence comes from Gryllus longicercus, assembly GCA_038098605.1. Taxonomy (NCBI): domain Eukaryota; kingdom Metazoa; phylum Arthropoda; class Insecta; order Orthoptera; family Gryllidae; genus Gryllus; species Gryllus longicercus. The sequence goes on along the minus strand of JAZDUA010000201.1, from coordinate 894,407 downwards.
AAGAGGTTTGCTGCGATTTGACACTTGAATTCGATTTGAGTCTCACGCTCTTCTTCGCCTATCAACATGATTTGAACATTTCTATCGAAATCTCCAGATTGCGCAGGGTTCTTCAGCGCAGCTGTCTATTAACAGCACTTGTGCCGCCGGCGAGGCGGGCCAGGTGGCAACTGCACCGTAGGCGATGAATGACAAGAGTCGCTAGAGATTTTACTCTCCAGACGCCGCGCCGTGGCTCAGAAGTTTTTTTTTTAATTGATTTATTGACCCAAGATGCACGTGGTAGTGGTGTTGCAGAATGGCTTAGACTTTCCCTTATTTGTTTTCTATTTCCTTTGGTCTGGGTTAGCTATTCGAACTTGTCACATATTCTTGCCTGCTGCCATCTATTGCCGCCCAAAGTTACATTTTTTTGACATTTTCTTAATTTTTCGGTTTCCTAATTGTAAAGCGGAAATATTATTTTAAAATTATTAAAGAACAGTAAAACCTCGTCTTAAATGGCAATTTTCTCTGAAAAATGTGGAGCTGTTTTTAAAAAAACTGTCATTTAAGCGCTACTGTAAATTCGAAATTTGAAGCTCTTATTCACAGAAATTTGAGTTTTCGAAAAATTTCAAGTGCTGTACCTCACCAATACAATTGTTTTAACAAATTGCTGGAAATACGCAAATCAAGGGCGTCAAACATCTTTCACAAAATTTACATTTATGTAATTTTTGGAGAGAAAAAAATCACCGAAATTAACTCTACGACATATTAAAGAGTGGAATTACCACTATCCGATTGAAAAGTTTGAAGAAAAAATTTGAAGTCTTTTTGAGGAAATGGCGTTTGAACGATTCTGAAAATGCGTAGTGTTGAGGTCGTTTTCAAGGAAAACGGATTTCGAGAAACTTTATAACATTATTTAAAGCACTCATAAATACAATGTGATCAAATTGCGGATAATATAAATATTAACAACATGAGAGGAAAGTCAAAAAAAGTACATTTTTGTAATTTTTGAAACAAAAACATTAGAGCAATATGTTGTTTGTCATTTTATAGAGTACATTTAGCTCTATTCCTGTCAAAAGTTTTTTAAAAAAATTGAGCAATTTTTGAGAAAATCTTGTTTTTGTAATTTTTTAAAATTGCACATATTGCACGCAATATTGCGTGAAAACTTCTAAAAATTTCAATGTGCATGACCTTAATGAGAGAACTACTATGGAGAACAAATTTTATTTGAAAGAAAAATCTCTATTTTTAATTTTGTAGTTGTAGGAAGACGGCCGAAAAAAGTTTGAAATTTTGGAATATTCAGTGTTAAACCTGAAAATCAGACCTATGCCATTTTTATAAGTGTATTTTACTCTATTCTTACAAGAAATTTAAAGAAAAAATTTGGAGCAGTTTTTGAGAAAATTTAGAAAGTGTCCGGCGGGTTTCATGTAAAGTACCCTCAAATTATGAAGAATTATTTCAAAATCTCAAAAATTCGACAAGAGCCAGATCGACACGGGTTTCTTCGATTTGGGAAAAAATCCTACGCCTGGTTAATCCTACGCGGTAGTAGTGTTTATGCTACTATATGCTAATAGTATTTTGACTAAACGGTGGGAAGGACGGACGTTTTGGAAAAACAACAACACACTTTGTCGGTATCAGGGGACCCCAAAACCTGTAATATCGTTAAAATGTGAATTTCGATGTTCCTCAGCATTAAATAACTTTCTCGATACGTCTATTACTTCGTATATACCTACGTATGTATACGAGAAAATAAAAAGCCCCCAATTTACACGATTCAATTGTTTTTTCATGGCATGTACTCCGCGTTATTTCCCTGGCTCGCTTTGTGTTTGCCAAATGCACTTTGTGTGTGTCTGGGGAGGGGGTCTCGAGTATTCGAGGAGTCGGAAACTCGCAGTACAAGTGAGGTGCTAATTTCGTCGTTTCACAAAGAACAAAGTAGAAGCAGAAAAAAACGAATCCTTCCTGTCTTTACAATGACCGTAGACTACTCTAGAAAGGATTACAGGTATGTTGAGGTGGAGTACTGTCGAATCCTAGGATAGATTTCTCTGCAATTAAGTCATATGTCAGGCACAATGTGATATTCTTTTTAGTGAACATTTTTATGACTTACTATAGCAAATAAGCCCTTCAAAATTTAGAGAGAAAAAGAGGCGAGTGTAGATATTTCATAGGGTTATTGAATTGATTTGATATCACGAAGATTGCAAATATTAGAAACATTATAAAGAGATAATCATGACGGGTGATGACAAATAGGTCACTGATTCAGTGTTTCAACTACCCCCTGGAAAGAAGCCAACACTTTTATTCCATTAGAATATGTGAAGAAAAAAGATTGCAATGATTACATAAGCATCTTCCTATGCTGGATTCTTTTCGAAGAATCCAATTTTGACTTCTAAAAAGAAGGTGCTAAATACTTTCAGTATATCAGTCTAATAATATTAGTAATCACTTTCACAGGAAACGTCATTGTAAAACTAGAAATACTGCAACAGCTCATAGTTTCTCGCATTATTAGGAACGGTTACGTCTATTATTGCAATTTCTGCCCTATTGGCACTTCAGCTATCACTCGAAAAAGTTCAAACAAATTCAAACGAATCGCCTGCGGGCATATCTGTAATTATTTCGATAGTCAGGTACTCTATCTTACTGCTACAAAAGAAACAAACCTGATAGATCTCTACTATTATAATACTTGCAGAATATTATACAGACAACGAAGGTTAATTGTCTCACCAGAATTTTTGTTTGAACCAAAAGAAAAAAATGGAACCGTACTAAATGGTTTGCACCCCGTTTGTCGCGCATTGTTTCATGAGAATTTTCGATTGTAGCAAAAAAGTAAAGATTCTGCCATTTTAAAGTGGCAGTGGGTGACTCACGGTAACCCCAACACCATCTCAGTCACCACCGTCGGAACCATTCTAAATAGTTTTTTAACTCGTTTGTTCCGGATTGTTCCACCAGAAGTTTCGTTCGTATCAAACAGTTAAGATAATGAAATAATAACGTGGTGGTGACAATTTCGCACTGTGGCTGGTTCGTGGATGCCAATTGCATTCGATTGATTGTTTGTTTTTTTCCGACGTCCATTCGTCCGTTTATATTTAGAGGAGTAATATTTCATTTCTGTCGCTCTCTGTCGGAATAGTTTTGAGGCACACTAATTTGTGCAGCTGTCATTTTACTTTTTTCTTAACCCTTCATTGGTTGCCCTCAAAATTGCAACGCAAATATACACGTGGATTACAATGTAGTCCTTTTTGACCGGTTGTTAGGTGTCCTATTTTTCGGAATACGTTTGGTCGATCTGGGACTGGTAACCTCATGCAATTCTTTTTTTAAAATTTTATTTTTAGAACAAGTATGGATCTAGATTTATTTAGATTTATTTAGTCAAAAAAAGTAAAAACCTATGTGACGTATGGGGGAGAAGATAATATGCGCACGAGATTAGCAATATTGAAAAAGAAGACATTTTCGTTCCCGAGCTATAGAAAACATTTTTGTTACGGTAAACAAACTGCAGATTTGATTTTCTGCATTGCTAACAAAATGGTAGCTCGCCCTTACCTCTACTCCTACCATTACAAGCAAAACGAGAGTTCAACAAAACGTGCGCATAGTGAAGCTACATTTACGTCCAGGAGCAAAACAAGGGGCCATCTCAGCATCTATTGGATGGAGTTTATTTTTACGTTGTCTCAGGAAGTGTTAGGAAACATTTGATGAGAAACGAATGTCGGATAAATCTTTTTTGCTTACATCGTGATCCCTATCTAAATTTAGACTTTTCTTTAACATTTATTTATCTTCCGATTCACAATCGGGCTTCTCTTCATAATATTTATCTCTAACATCGTCTTCGAAATGAAACTCTCGTATCTTTTCTACTCCATTTACAATCTACCTAGGGGTCAAAACATTTACTCGTGTAGTATAACAAGAAGAATATACATAAAATACATGTACTTTACCTGTTCTAATAGCCCAGGCAAATGAGACAAATCGAGTGAAAAAAAAAAATCCGGTGGTTTGAAACATGCCATGACCGAGTGTTGGTTCCTACCGCACATTTTACTAAAAATCCTGATGTGTAGGTGGTGACTTGGGGTAGGGGGTCGTTTAAAGGTTTTCTACTTTCTCGCCACCGACTTCGTAGTAGAGAGAAAGTTATGTAATGCTGCGTGAAAAACCGGCGAATTTTCGGCAGAAAAACTCACTACAGGGCCTTCATAACGGAAAAGGAGATAAATCCAGTTATCTGTCCAATCTTTACATGGACAGAACATCCAATCTGTCCGTCCGTCTGTGAACAATGCTAATGCTAAACTGTTCATCCGTTTTTCTCAAAATCTTGGTATTACTCAATCGATCTCGCTGATGTCATTGAATTTGAAACGGAAATTTTAATTTTGTTTTTAGGGGAGTACTTTGCATGAAGTCCCAGAGAAATTTTCAAAAAAAAGCTGCAACGTCTGCATGTTTGTGTGAAAGTCGTTTAAGAAACTGGTGCACGTTTCATTTTCGTTGAAAACCCTGATTTTTCGACAATTGCAACAAAAAAATCGACGTCTTTCTACAACTAAAGTATTAACTTTTTTTTTTTTTTCACTTAAAAAGAGTGTTTCTTAAAGGTTTTGAAACGTGTCATCTACAATTTTTCGATAGTTTGAGTACTTTTCGCGTAATTTTGTGTGAAATATACACTTTTTAATTTTGTTTAAACAATTTTATCAATTTTAATTCCATTTTGACCTCGGATAGCGTATATCACAATTACGAGAATGGTGCAGGTCTCATGTTCGTTGAAATTCTTAATTATAAAATTAAGACAATTCAATTTTTTCTGCGCCTTGCTTCATCAACAATTATGAAAATAAAAATTTTTCTTTCATGAAATATGTTCATCAAAAACATCTTCAAATAATGTTATGTTCAATTTTTCAAAAACTAGTATTTTTGCGAAGTTTTGTGTCAAACATGGGCAAGTTTTATTTTCTTTAAAACATTTTTTTCTTAGAATCGGCACATTTTTTTAATTAAATTTCGACCCTAGCGTAAAGAACGCCCAAGCGAATGCTGCAAGCATAATGATCGTTAAAATGCTTAATTTTTCGAAAAATTAAATTTTTTCGGTGTCTTCCTACAACTACAATTGTGAAGATAATTTTCTTTCTTAATGAAATGTGTTCATCAAACATATCTTCAAATAAGGTCATGCTAAATTTTTCGAAAATTTAAGTATTTTGTGTGTAATTTGTCGTCAAACATAGGCACCCGCTTCGAATTTCCTGCGCTTGAACGTACAACGAATGGTGATTTCAGACATGTAGATGCTACGTAAGTTATAAGATGTATATTATTTCACATTTCTTTGTTCATTTCTTACATTCTAACTTTTGTTATACGTTTACAAATTAATTTTTTAGAAATGATTTAAAATCCATTATATATGAAATAAAAATTGCTAGCCTTAAGGGAAAATCAGATAGAAATGCAACAATGGCATACCGCGCCGCGAGACAGCAGCTGAATTTCTGTGAATTACCTCTCATTGTTGGAACACGATTTAGCTGTATGAAAAGCTGTTATAATAGTCAAATTTGTATTTATATTTGCTTGAAAATATTTAGTTTTAGCACCAAATGTATGATTTGTAATGAGGTTTACAAAGAATGATGCCTGAGATGTGATTCGGAGATAATTTGTACTATAGATAGTATTACATAGCCATTACTAAGAACGAGAAAGTACGTGCTATTTTGTCCCCACTAGTTTTCTTCGTTTTTGAATGTATCTCGTAACTACAAATCCTAACGAAAATTATGCTCTTTACATAATGAAAGTAGGCAAAATAAAAAAGTTCGTATAAGAGTTTGCTGTAAAATTAACTCATTTAAAGTTATAGGCTCGAAAACTCCTTTTTTATTTATTGTAAGGCCATTTCTTAAATATCTCCCTTAAAAAACTTATGTAATGTATGATCCTTTGTAAAAATGATGTGAATATTCAATGCACGGAGGTAATTTTATTTTTGTTCAACGTTTATCAACAATATATTTTTGTATACAAGGAGCGTTCCGAAAGTAATGCAAGTATTATTTTTTAAATTAATTTATTGAACATATTTTCACAAACACTTAAAATTCTTCAAAATACTGTCCTTGGGCCTCTACACATTTTTTCCAGCGACTCTGCCATGAACGGTAGGCGCTCTGGAAGGCGTTTTCGGGGACCTCTCGCAAGGTCTTCGTCACGGCTGATTGGATCTCTTCTATGGACGAAAAACGGGTTCCTTTCAGGGCCGCCTTAATCCGAGGGACCAAAAAGAAGTCTGCTGGGACGAGGGCAGGACTGTTGGGAGGATGGAGAAGCGTTGGCACCCGATGTTTGACCAGGAACTCGCGGACTCGTAGCGCGTTATGGCAAGGCGCGTTGTCGTGATGGAGTTGCCAGGTAATGGAGATGTCTTTTCTCGTCCTGACGACCCTTTCTCGGAGTCTTTCCAGCACATCCACGTAGTAGACAGCGTTAACTGTTTGTCCTTGAGGAACGAACTCCATATGGATCATTCCTTTGCTGTCGAAAAAGACATTGTTGTCGGTTTTGCTGGTTGACGGACGCCCAGAACGTTGTTCATCGTGAACCTCTTCCCGGCCCTTCTTAAAGGCCTTTAACCCTTCGAAACTTGAGAGTAGTACACAGCAGAGTCCTCATAAACCTCACGAATCATTTTGTAAGTCTCCTCAAGAGACTTTTTCAGTTTAGCACAAAACTTAATCGCGTAACGTTGCTCGGTCGTCGATTCCATTTCTATCCGTGACACGGTCGGCGCACAGAGATTCACAATAACCGACGTCTTGCCGCTTGCACAGCTTGCAGAGCACTGAGGCCGGTTTCATAGCAAAGCTAAGCGTCCCCCCCACCTACTGCAAGTGGTCGATTCCACTCCAACCAATAGGAGCGACGCGGGAAATTCAATTGCATTACTTTCGGAATGCACTTTGTATTTTACGAAAATTTTACCTCTTATCAAATATTATTTTGTACATACTTGAGAGTATCCGAGGTCATTGGGTACGAGACTATCTCGGGTTCGAAAACTGATAATCCATATTTTATTTGATAAGAATTATGGGCAAATATTTCGTAATATCTATGTACACAATCGACATACACATTACAAAAAATATACGAGAACAAATATAGTAAACAAAACAATCATGTTTACCGCTAACTTAAGAGGGACAATTACAAGTAAAACAATACCATTGACGAAGGATACACTCAATGGGTGACGAGGGGATCCAGTGATTGCAGAATTGGGGAAAGCCCTACTGTTCCTAATTGTTGCGGATGATATAGGCAAGAAACGTGTATCAGCAAAATCTATGCCGAAATTGTTGAACTTGGTGCCCTGAGAGTTTTATTCCCAAAGCTTAAGAACTCCTTGAACGGAAGAGTTTTTGTCAACATTAAAGAAATAAAATCAATCACTGAAGAAGCTAAACGCCTTGAGTAATCCGGGTCTCAAGGAATGGTGCGCGTAAATACAGGTTCATTATAGTACAGGTGTTTGACCAGTGACAGAGTAGTTTGCTAACGAAACATTGAAAGTAACGAATCATTTGTCATCGGTGTGTTTCGTTGGGTTCTGCCAGACTAGACCCTCGCCGCCATGCTGCACGGAAAGCCAGACGTGTTGAAAAAAATTCTGAAAGTGGCATAAAGTGACAATTTTCAACGGTGACCAATCCAAAATAACCCGATGAAGGTGTAATTGAAATAAAAGATGTTTTAAGTTATTGAAATAAAAAATAAACCAAGGTAGATTTTTTCATATCTGGCCGCATCTAAAATTCCCGCTAATAGTGTGTTGCAAACTGATGCCTGAAGCTCATTGGCTGAAGTCTGATACGATCCGGTATAGCTCACCCATCTATTTCCCGCATGGGAGGTCCCCTTGTAAGTGGCCGTCTACTTGGTGATGTTGGCTGAATCCTGGATGCCAGCTATTACAGAACGGATTGGTGTATAAGTTTAACGTATAATAGTTAAGATTTGTTCTAGAAAAAAATATTTTATGGAACTGAATGAAATGAATATTAATACACTCGCATGTAGTCTACGATGCTTGCTCTTTCCGCCACATCACTTCACACTCCTGTATTAATACTCTTCATTACATCATCGGTTTTAATATACTATTATAAAACTATGATTTTGAATTGTATATTTTATAAAATGTGACAGCGCGTGAAAGAGGCGTTAATGTTTGCGTTTTTTTGCAGAACAATTACATCAAGACTTCCAAGTACACGGTGCTGACGTTTCTGCCGCTGAACCTGTTCGAGCAGTTCCAGCGCTTGGCCAACTTCTACTTCCTGTGCCTGCTCGTGCTGCAGCTCATCCCGGCCATCTCGTCGCTCACATGGGTGACGACGGCAGTTCCACTCATCGGGGTGCTGCTGCTCACCGCCATCAAGGACGCCTACGACGACTACGTGAGCTCATCCCGCCTCTCCTCTCGCTCAATGCCACCTGTCCCCTGTGTGTAGTGCATGCGTTTTATTGTGGGCAGAGGTGGATTTACGCATATGCACAGTAGGCACGTGCCTACGGCGGCAAATTTTCAAGGGCGGCAAATTTTCAAAGCCGCAAAATTTTCTTGATATTTTCTATAACAAATTTAGATTCTCTAAAAACTATAACAGCATAAATCATATTTTTATTTTAAAAGTATCATATTAATATTTAATGCAAGCTATTTATTTGTCTACTTCATTAGAGTATACCTTATGATTTCAGAAGTATATGAATCTGAAACTAAGGCTCGTTGACGAAAGAAAACGTGTTGCAATTCTAGTTGTCATGTTTTAGTTTCCTTTTAATGTTAACGTTTCAGTGTTGAAACGTTAATAATGTTGAACGTTACTTGCTATGAAGATACAGTTTATATCCAAAATTAGCTAAGCCAAAAAATTATTTAATTTATGAAAACAATGTGCAAAATATGTTACTTTTTCAAAGTTAAAACGTGTAAATTAATGAGGAATTGTTACTGAAGCGTTATAATTTGAAATGTAACATTAATTTTAAACAGGGGGCGGCAAATTTGATGTGCCTACAGGCGGCAAAAATATTAATCCGCCCCTAATTGTGGGAGGTGGCGGTGATCTTCCTCCGCTGGAGGGCGAGGCAACATGTCGGCTCGCTGTTTTTTCCTCAACCAGGTGTCTCTCATTAACGGGGCACCGGCCCAGTTGGGACAAGCTCTGAGCTCCCGACCGGTCTCCCAGCTAGTGTGATGGTGTAGTGCGTGTGAGTGTAAGTAAGGGGTAAGGATAGAACAAGGAAGGGGAAGGAAAAATCGCGCGTCCTCGCTAGCCCGTTTGTTTGAGTACTGCTCTGGCATTTGCCTGGAGTTGATCGGAGAAACTACTGAAGATCACCGATCGGAGCAGCCGGCCGCTAGAAATCTCCAGCGAGCGGCTGAATTCGACGTATCTTTCTAGCCAGTGTCGACAATCCTGCCCTCACGCACTGTTGGGAGTGAAACCGTAGGACCTCCCGGTCAGAGGCCCAGCAGTGTCATAAATTGATGCCCTGAGCCACCTAAACCGGTACCTCTCGCCTGACGTCTCCCTCCGTTCTAGTTACTCTTTGACTTCCGCACCACTCTTATGTGACGGACGCCGTTCAGCCGATTTTCTCTAAAATTGATATTCCCCATTCGATCTGGCTGATGTCGCGGTCCATTGAATTCGAAACTGATATTTTATTTCTGAGGGGTACTTTACATGAAACACCTGAGACATTTCCCGAAGTTTGAAAAAAAAATTGCTCGATCGTTTTGGATTACATTTTGTTGTTGAATAGTATAAAAGACGTTTAAGAGAATAGTGCAGGTCTCATATTCATTGAAAGCCCTGATTTCTTGAAAATTGCAAAGTCATGGACAATTTTCGAAAATTTGATTTCTTCTCGCGTAATTTTGCGTGAAAATCCAGGAGAGAAAGAACGTGCTGTTTGAGCACCACTAGTTTCCATTGCAAGTGCTCTTTCGTCGGTCACTTCAGATGGGCGAAGTAGAACACACTCACATTTCCTTATTGTTCTTGGCCACTGTTGTTACGACATGCCTTACATGGAAATATGAAGTGTCGGACATATATTTGTCTCACTGGGGCCTGAAGTGGAGGCATGCTAGCCGGAAGCCATGTTAGTCTCATATGCGTGTCATATTGTTTTACTTGAATCTATCGTTGCGAAAGAGGGAAACATGGCATAAAAGCGAAGTAAGTTTTAAAGTAGTCTTCGTTCATTTAATCAAAAAATAACCATTGGTCCCAATGGAAATTACGCCAACATTTTTGTGGCAGTCTACGTGTAAAAGAGGTCCAAAAAACAAGTTAGCATCGCATCAGAAAAAATGCATATTTTGTATGTGAATTACCTTATTTTTAGTAACTCCTGTGGAATCCGATTTGATCGGTGACCTATAGTTCCCACAAAAATTGGGCGTTAATTGACATGCCACTTAATCAAGATAATGAGGTTACTGGAAGCTTAAACCAAATCTAATTGAAGGCTCAGGACATGAATTGAGGCGCTCAGAAGAATAACGATAGATTACACCAAAGTTCGTTCTGAGAAAAATTACGTTTTCCGTTTTCGTTCAGTTCATTTATTTTCCGGACAAATTTTTTAAGGTGGGATTTGAGAGTTTTGCCATATCCCAAATCATTTGATATTTCAACCTAATATGTTAGGTATATGGCAGGATTGTACCGTCATACTTCTAACTGAAAAAGCATGGTCGGTTGAGATCTCAGTTATTAACTTGAGCACCTCAATTGTGGTCTCTGCAGTGCCTCGTGCCGAGAGGTTCTAGGGTTGGAATCCCGGCGATGGCAGGATTTTCGACCCCAGCTAGGTAGCTAGGTAGCTAGGTCGAGACCCGCAGCTCTCTGAAGAATTCTAGCGGCTGGCTGCTCTGATCGACTTTTCCGTGGTTCCTTCGATCAACTCCAGGCGAATGCCGAAGCAGTGCCCTAACAACGGGTCAAAGACCGCGCACGATGTGTCCTGCCTCTTCCTCTCCACCCCCTTATCCACACACACACACAACTTATATGCACTCTACTAACACAAGTCGAGAAACCACCGGCAGCTCAGAGCTTAAACCGGCTGGGGCGGTTCCTTGCCGGTGGGAGATACCTGAAGGTGGAAAACCCTGCAAGTCGACGGGTAGGTCGGCGGCGGATCTTGCCAACCAGCGAGAGAAGATCAGAACCACCTCTCGCACTACACTTAAAGAAGTACTGACCTTACACCTGGAAGCTTCAATCAATCAGTGGAAACCTTAACCTAACAAGAAGTGTGCATGGAGCGTAGTGGACGTTATATGGTGGCGGGCGTTGTGTTTCAGCAACGGCACACGAGCGACTCGCAGGTGAACACGCGGCTGTCGAAGGTGCTGCGCGGCGGGCGGCTGGCGGAGGAGCGCTGGGCCGAGGTGCAGGTGGGCGACGTGATCCGCATGGAGAACGACCAGTTCGTGGCCGCGGACGTGCTGCTGCTCTCCACCTCCGAGCCCAACGGGCTCTGCTTCATCGAGACCGCGGAGCTCGACGGGTGAGCGCCGTGCATTTCCTCTCCGCGCGCGACCTGCCTCTTCACAGAGATTCCCGTCTATTGTAGACGGACCGTTGCTTCCAGATAATCCCCCCTCCCCCCCACGCGTTCGACAATTCTAAGGTATGCATTGCCCCTCGTAGAGAGCCTTTAGCCTCAAGCACCTTTCTTAAGTCCCTCTCATATTCGTCGAAATACCATTCCATTCGGGGGTGGAACCAGCCGATTATTTTTTGGGGAATGGATCTCATACATTTTTACTTCCACTATACGTGTATTGGGAGTAAGATTCAACCGTTTTCTAGGAAAACTAATCCAAACTTTCGCGTTTTCAAAAACGCTCAAATGCCATTTTTCACTATAACGGCTCCAATTTTTTCTTCAAACTTTCCGAAAGAATAGTGCTAATTGCACTCTATAATATGACGTAAAAGTTCATTTCGGTCGTTTTTTATTTTTTTATTTTTTCCAAATGGTTTTCTACTCCCATAAAAATTGAAACCAATGAAGGAAAGGAAAAAGGAAGCATATCAATCATCTCTCTCCTCTCCACTTCACCCTCAATTTACTCCACTGCATTTTCTTTGCGTTGTTCTCATATTCATACGCCGTCTTTCCCTTTAGCCTCTGATGCTAAAGTCTCTACGTAAATGTCTTGTTGCAGAGAAACAAATTTGAAATGCCGTCAGTGCCTACCAGAAACTGCAGAAATGGGACAGAATGACTCCCTTCTTGGAACGTTTGATGGAGAAATAGCATGTGAGACACCGAACAATCTTCTTAACAAATTTGAAGGAGCATTAGCGTGGAAGCAGAAAAGGTGAGTAAAAGACAAAATACATACGAGTCTTCTTTTTTGTTAATGTTAGGTATGAAAAAGTGTAATGGTTCTTCGATTTTTACCATTAAACACATATTAAAGATATTTATAAATAATAATGTATACAAATATTGACTAATGTTGCTTACGAGGAACCTATTTGACATGTAAATTTCGTTTGCCAAATCTGTTACGAACATAACAATTGTAAGGTTTCATAAGTCGTTTTGCCAACGATGGAGGTCCAGCACACGTTATTAGAAGTTTTGAAAAACGAAATGAGACATATTTAGAGTGGTGCTTGTTCCCTTAATAGCCTTTTTCTATACACGCGAAGTTTTATATGAAAATCCCGAAGCTTGGCATCCTAGATATTGAAAATATGTTAGACAGACTCGAAGATGTTTTGTGTTAATCACATTGGCCAAAGGATGGAGGCTCATTGTAAAATTCTACACACGCAGCAAAGCGTCATCGTGCCTTAAAAGTAAGTTATTTAATTGTAGTATGATTTGTAAGTATGACGCCTTTCCACTCATGGGTTGCGTTAAACATGCTTGCCAAAATTCACTAGTTCTGCTATACTGAGTAAATCAATCTAGACTTCACTTTTAAGATCCATGACGTTGGTTCTATCTCAGAAGACGTCCAAAAAGGAGGTCAATTCCAGTTTAGGTAAACTATATTCAAAACATGTAAATAAAAAAAATATGTACAAATAAAAACAATTGATATGTACGTTTTCTCGTCGGTGCATTGTTACTATAAAGCAATTTTACTACTTTTGCTGGCTAATATGAAAGAAATATGGACACACATCTTTGAAAACTGGAATGCAATAAATAAATAAAATACAAGTGAAATACTACAATTTAGTAATGTCAATATAAACTAAAAATTAAATTTTTATTCCCCAGTTATAATAAAGTAGCAAACCGCAACAAGAACAGTGCCAGGCAGAAGTATCAGATATTTTCTTTGAGAATCGCTTGTCAGGCTGCATGGAGTATATAGTTGTGTAGTATCTATGGGATACTTGGTTTACAACGCTTCTCTGAACCTACGAGTATACTGGAAGTTAATTTTTAGGAAGTTGTCAGACTTTTTCTTCGGACATATTTATCCATTTCTTCAAATCACCATTTTGTGTTGCTACTGTGCGATACAAGTATTAAAAAAATATTGAACCCGAATATACTTCTCAGTATTAGAAAATGTTTAACTTTTCCAAAATGTAATAATTGGAAGAGAATGTGTGAGACTTGCGTTTGCGCGTGTCCGCTTCCTATACCGCGTGACGACAGAGACGTTTGTGCTGCCTCTGTCCGCGTGCGCGAGTGAGTCGTCGCTTGTTTCATTGATTTTTTCAACCGCCCCACCCCGCCTCACCCGCCCCTCCTCTCTCCGCCCACCCCACCCCTCCCCTCCCCGCCCCTCCTCTCTCCGCCCACCCACCCCTCCCCTCCCCGCCCCTCCTCTCTCCGCCCACCCACCCCTCCCCTCCCCGCCCCTCCTCTCTCCGCCCAACCACCCCTCCCCTCCCCTCCCCGCCCCTCCTCTCTCCGCCCACCCACCCCTCCCCGCCCCTCCCCTCCGCACACCCACCCCTCCCCGCCCCTCCCCTCCGCACACCCACCCCTCCCCGCCCCTCCTCTCCGCCCACCCCTCCCCGCCCCTCCTCTCCGCCCACCCCTCCCCGCCCCTCCTCTCCGCCCACCCCTCCCCGCCCCTCCTCTCCGCCCACCCCTCCCCACCCCTCCTCTCCGCCCACCCCTCCCCGCCCCTCCTCTCCCCGCCCGCCCACCCTCCCCGCCCCTCCTCTCCCCGCCCGCCCACCCACCCCTCCCCGCCCCTCCTCTCCCCGCCCCTCCTCTCCCCGCCCACCCACCCACCCCTCCCCGCCCCTCCTCTCCCCACCCACCCACCCACCCACCTCTCTCCGCACTCCCAGAGATATTGTATTCTCTCGCACAGGGAGGTCCTAGGTTTGAGTCCCGACGGTGGCAGGATTTTCGACACTAGCTTGTCAGCTGGGTCGAATTCAGTCGCTGTCTGGAGGAGAATTCTAGCGGCCGGCTGCTCTGATCAGTAGTTTTCCGTGGTTCATCCGATCAACACCATGCGAATGTCGGAGTAATGCCCTACCAAACAGGTTACGGACCGCGTGCGATCTTTCCTATCCTCTCTCCTTACACACACACACACACACACACACACACACACACTAACATACCCACTAACACCCACTACACAATCGCACATGTCGAGAGACCAGTCGGGAAAAACTTGTCCCGGCTGGGGCGATGCCCCGCTGGTTGGGGAAAATCCCGCTAGCCGACGGTAGGTCGGCGCCGGATCTCGCCGTACAGCAAGGGAAAGATCACCACCAGCACCTCCCAAGCAAAAACGTGCACTACAAATAGCGGACCAATGACCCTAGTAGTTGGCGTGCCCAAATCACTAAAACCAACAATGAAATTATTCTTCCCCTCCTTCATCTTCTTCCCCTCCTTCATCTTCTTCCCCTCCTTCATCTTCTTCCCCTCCTTCATCTTCTTCCCCTCCTTCATCTTCTTCCCCTCCTTCATCTTCTTCCCCTCCTCCATCTTCTTCCCCTCCTCCATCTTCTTCCCCCTCCTCCATCTTCTTCCCCCTCCTCCATCTTCTTCCCCCTCCTCCATCTTCTTCCCCCTCCTCCATCTTCTTCCCCCTCCTCCATCTTCTTCCCCCTCCTCCATCTTCTTCCCCCTCCTCCATTTACCTTTCCCCTCCTCCATTTACCTTTCCCCTCCTCCATTTACCTTTCCCCTCCTCCATTTACCTTTCCCCTCCTTTGTCCCCCTTGTTTTGTTTGTCTTTTTATTCATGTATCTCTTTCTGTGCCTGCCTCTCTTGTACATTAAGCAGAACTGCTTCAAGAACAAGTATAATACTTTGATACACTCCAAACTAATTATGAAGTACCCTAAGGAAATGAAGATTTCTGTTGTAAGCAGATTGTTGTTATAAATGAGTTCTTAAGTTTAGACACATATTGCAATATTTGCACACTAGATAATTACAAGATGTAATTAGAAAATAAGAATTGTTTAAAAAGATTCATCTTCTCTTTCCTTCCATATTGTTGAAATTGTTCAATGTAATAGACTTAATTAATTCATCATGTCTTGCATGTCTCCATTTTTCAATCTCCATGTTCTTCTCATTTGTGACATTGTTTAATTTCGTTGATGTATTTCAAACTTGTAATCAACCACACTGATTTGAAATTAATAATTACCACCATTTCTTGGTTCTGATCTGTGCTCCAGTGGAGCCTCTAATTCTGTGTGAGCAACAGTTGCTCCAATTCTTTGTACTTATAAAAGTTAAAGTTTTGTGGACACAGGAAGTGGAAATACATTGTATTAATAATTAGTCCCCATACAGTTCCTCGATCAATTGAAGCAAGAATTCTTTGGAAGCAATGTAAAGCAATTATATACAATGCATGGATTTTCAGTTCAGGTGAGAAGAGATTTGGCCATGATCTTTCATTTTAGCCATTAAGCCGTGTATGTTGTAGAAACCAATGTTGGTACGAACAATTTTGACTTGCAATATAATTATTATTTACATACTTCCTCTTCTGCAAAAGATGGTATTTGAAAATGTTTTAATGCCTAAAATCTCCAGTGCAAAAAAAATTATATAAAATTGAACACGTAGTGTAATTTGTATTGATATAAAAATATTTTCAGTTATTTTCTGACTAATAATGTGTCAATTGTTGTTTCATAATAATGTCAGAATAATAAGTAGTATGTACCTTTATTTATATCATGTGTAGTATTTACTTGTTTAACTTTTTATATTTATATATCCAATCTTGTATATCCACGATTCTTTTCTTTGGAGCACAGTTAATAGATCATTTTGTTATAATTGGTATGATAGTTCTCATCTCTCTCTCAATATAAAAATGGAAGTAGTCCCTATATATATTCCAACATTACTCTTGCAAGCCTATTTCAGCCAATTTTGAGATGCATATGGCATACACCCTCTACTTTGTTCCCAGAGTGTAAGACATGGAGATGGGAAGGGAAGGTAGCTTATGTAAAATTAAATAGAGTATTGAACCTGCAGTGTATCAAATGCTGGCAGGCTGGGAGGTGTAGGGAGTGCAGGTGTATTGTGATAAAGACATTTTGCACAGGTATTTATTTAATTGGCTAGTAATTCAAATCATACTTGTGGTGCTTTTTAATATTGTTGTATTGTTCCTAGTTCAATGTTTCAGTTTTGTATTAGTTTTTGGTAACAAAAAGTTTCTCTTTGATGTTTTAACACAAAATATCTTTTGCTTCATTAAGAGGAATGCATTTGCATTACTTTGCTCGCAGTAAATGTGTTACTAATGACTTTCTGAAATTTAATTATTATTAAATTATTTTATTCAATCACCTAAAAATATTTAAAAGTATGAGATTATATTAAAAAAGGTGACACAGAAAAAATGTAGGGTGATCTTTAAGTTATTCTTCAGCCATTTTGATTTTATTCATACATAATATTCTTACAAGGAATAATAATGAGTAATATCCTATGTGTATTTTTATGATTACATCATTGCATTGTGCTTTTACAGGTTTCCATTGGACAATGATAAAATTTTATTGCGGGGTTGCATCTTGCGCAATACACAGTGGTGCTATGGTGTTGTTATATTTGCTGGAAAGGACACCAAGCTCATGCAGAATTCTGGAAAAACTAAGTTCAAACGCACAAGCATTGATAGGTTGCTGAATTTCATAATTATAGGGGTAAGTAACTTTGATAATCCAATAAAAGAATGAGGGTGTAACAAATTAAGCAGTTAGAAAAGAGTTCTTATGCTCTATTTTCTTCTGTAAAACTAGTTCAAATCACAATAGTTGGAAACAACACAACAATAGCTGTTTACTTCTGAAACCTATAAAATTGGAAATGCAAAACTCTGGCCACTTGTGATATTTAAACTCGACACATTGTTTAGTATATGGTAGAAATAGCTTTGAGCTGGAATACATTATGAACATTTAACAAAATGTAGAGGATATAAAAATCAGAAACCTAATTCTTGCTTGTCTTCACAAGCCTTTTATAAGACCAAGAGAATTTATTAGAGGAAGAAGTAGGAAATAGTGAAAAAGAGGCAAACCTTTAAGTTTCCATGTACATATTAGAAATGCTAGTTCTGTATGTATAGCCAATTCATGAGATTTCACAATGAATTTAAATATCATGAACTTTCTTTTTCAGATTGTATTTTTTCTACTGTCCATGTGCCTGTTTTGTATGATTGCTTGCGGCATTTGGGAGACCCTGACAGGCCAATATTTCCAAGTGTACCTCCCATGGGACAAGTTAGTTCCTAGTGAGCCACTAGGTGGGGCAACTGTCATAGCACTTTTAGTCTTCTTTTCTTATGCCATTGTTCTTAATACCGTGGTGCCTATATCTCTGTATGTGAGGTAAGCATTGCTTATTCATTTATTGCATTATTGATTGTTTCTGTTCATGCTTATTTTAAAGGATGATATCATTTTCTGACAAATTTATCATTCACAAATATTTCCTAGTACACAAATGAGCACTGTAATCTTGCCAAGAACGGATATTAAATAATTTAAGTAATTCTTTAGGTCTTGTTTTAAGATCATAATTACTTATAATCATTTATTCCAAACTTTGGGGCATAAATAACAGTGTTTATTGACTTGAAGTTAGCATATGCTGTAAATGTTATGTGAAATTGCAGTTTCATATATCTTTAGTTAAATGTTGGTCTTCCTTCATCTTCACCATTGTAGACTGTGCATTTTGAGTGGAATTACAAATGTATTGACATAAAACTTGGAGCCATGAAAGGGTATTTCTCATATCATTATCTGTGATAAAGTACATAGCAAGGGTATCAGTCTTTTTGCGGGCGATTCAATGACTACTCTTGGCCTATGGCTTGTCTATATTCATATGGGGTGGGTGTAGTTTTTGTTTGTTTTGTTGTTGTTGTTGTTGTTTTTTCCCTGCAGTTTCTTCCTTTGGCCAGAGGCTTGGTGCCTTTAGTAACAGACTTGTGTAGCGCGTGCATTTCACAGAATGGCAGAAAAAAACTAGACATTTATTTCTGGAGGTGGACAAAAAAATACAAATATAAAGAAAATATTTTTGAAATGAACTTCAAAAGAATTTGGATCTGCCCCTGCCTCCTCAACCTGTTTTGAGTTGGGGAACAGAACTTCAGAATCCATTTATTCCTCTTAATTGATCAAAAATACGCCCCATGGCAACATTCTTGAAAATGATGTTTCATTGGATTAGCAAAAAATCTTCTTGATTGAAATAAAAAAATGACCTAATTTTTTTCTTCTTTCTTTCTTCTTTCTTTTTTTCTTTGCCTTATTATACTCGGCTAAGAAAATAGAGACCATTTCGTGAAATGGCCATAGAAGCCATTTCGTGAAATCATTGAAATTTGGGGATTCAGAAATGCCAGGCAGAAAAGGAAAGGCTAGTGCTAACTGCTAAATGTAATGGATCATTTTCCCAAAGTTCTAATTAACAAAAACTTGAAGGTAAATTGAAAATTCTAAAGGGTTGCAATTGCTGCAGAAATGAATCTTTCTGCTCTGTTGTGTTTAAAATTTACTGCAGTAAACTCCATCGATGTTGAGACATCTTTCTCTCAATTGAAGGATATTTTGTAATATAATCACTGAAAATTCAATACAACACTTATGTTGTAATAAAATTAACTGTCTTTTCAAATAAGTTTTTGTTTTATTTTTACTCAAACTTGTGATATACACATTTTACATCGTTGTGATAAACTGTAAGCATGATTAATAAGGTTTTATTTTGCCTTTTTATTTATTTTAACAGTTTTAAAAGTCTTTTTGTTTGCCTATTTTAGAGATTTATAGTATGGTACCTAAAGTTCTCGTATCTAATGGTGAGAAACTTTACAATTCTTTATTTACATCAAAAGCACATTTTTTGCAGTGTGGAAGTGATTCGATTTGCTCAGAGTTTTCTCATCAATTGGGATGAAAAGATGTATTATGAGAAAACTGGTACAGCTGCAAAAGCACGGACAACAACCTTAAATGAAGAGCTTGGGCAAATTGAATATGTATTCTCGGATAAAACTGGGACATTAACTCAGGTTTGTTGTTTTATTACAATTTTTTTTATTTATTACTTTTATCTGCTGAACTTGGTTGAATTTATGTACTGGAGGGTATCCAAACAAGACTGTTAGGGTTCACATCTGGAAAAATTCCAACAGTTTATGGGCCATTTACTGCAAAATTTGGGAGAATCTGAAGAAAAATTGGTGACGATGCCCCCATACCCATCACTACTCTTTCAATTTCTTCATGAATTCATTATTTCAGGACTTCTAAATGAAATGTATTAATATACAGCCAAGTATATAACACTAACCTTATGCACCTCTGAGATTTAAAAACAAACTTTTACAGAAAATGAAAAATATTCCAAATTGGCTCAACAATCCAATTACGATAAGATGCATGACAGCTTGACAGCATGCATCATCAATTTACAAACACATTTGAGAAGCAGATAAATAATTGTTGTCAAGAATTGTGAATTTATGTCATATAATATTACTCAATTGCTCATATATTTGCTTTGTTCTCCTTTGTCATTTTTATTATATACATTAATTCAAGTAGCTTGTAAATATAAAAGTGGATCTCTGCCATTTTGCCGCAATACCAACCCCATTTTATATACAATTTTAAGCTGGTGTAAGTTCCAATAATGATTCTGATATACAAAAAATCATGATTTAAATTTTATTGCTTAAATTCACTGATCAACTCCATCAAAAATATATTTAACGTTCATGCAATGTGTGACTAGTGAGGAATTGGAACATTGCTCGTTTGGCAAATGAGAATTTAAGATTTTTGGAAGAGATCTGATGCATTTCTGCCACAATTAACATTTCTATTTCCCACGAGCAAAAATTTATAATTTTCAGATGTTACAAACTATGCTTGTTGCTACATTTATTGTCAGTTCAGTTATGTATAGATAATTATTATACATGAAAAAATCAAATCAAAACCCCAAAGTTACTGTTTCATGCTGCAAGGTTCCATCACTCACGCCATTAATGTTCGGGACTTGTTTAAATAAACAAACAATTTTTACAGGGCAGTTAATAAAGAAATGACAAAATGTGAATTAAGGCTTTTGTTTTCAATTACTGCGAGTTAATTCTTGTTCTAGAATATAATGACCTTCAACAAGTGTTCCATTGCGGGAAAAGTCTATGGAGATATCATAGATGAAACTACAAATGAAATTTTGGAGGTCACTGAGGTAAGAAATACATACTATTTTATTTCTATTATATTTTAATACACCAATTTCCTATTTTCTATAAAATGCTACATTTACATGCGAATTCAAATACCTTTTGTAAGGGTTGTAAAGATAAGCAGATTTTCTAAATTTGTCCCAGACACATTATTATTTATTCAGAAAAATTACTTTAAATAACTTTGGTACCCATTATTAATTGTATTTTCCTTTAGTAAATTTCAATTTCGAGAGGAGTAAAGAGTTACTTTTATTTGTGTTTAATTTCTTATATTTCAATTCAAAACTGGATGTATAGTTTTGAAATGGAATATATTGGTCAATATGCCAAGCAGAATAAGATAGTCAATTTTACAATTTCTCAAATTTCCTAATTTATTCACATTAGTGTTCCCTTTCTTTACAAAGTTCTGCTGTGTGCTATTTATATGACCTTTCCTCTCTGAAATTGTTCATTTCTGACCTCAGTCCCTTACTGTTTGTATGTCACAAAAAAACAAAAAAAATTCTATCATTTTTTAAATTGAAGTTTCTTCACATCAATGAGAAGCAGATCCTCACCTTTTCATTCAAAGTTATGTGAAAACGCTAAAAATGATTGGTTCCAAAAGATAAACAGAAGTTGAAAGTGAATATCTGATTTTACAGTTCGAAATATTTATAGAAAAAACATACATGCTATATTTTCCAGCATATTGATCAGCGTTTACGAAAATTGTCACACTCAAACAAGCATTTTGTATTGTATATTTCTGAGTTATAATTATTTCTCCTCCTCTCTCTCGCTTTCGTTCTTTCTCTCGCTTTCGTTCTCTTTCTCTCGCTTTCGTTCTCTTTCTCTTGCTTTCGTTCTCTTTCTCTCGCTTTCGTTCTCTTTCTCTTGCTTTCGTTCTCTTTCTCTCGCTTTCGTTCTTTCTCTTGCTTTCGTTCTCTTTCTCTTGCTTTCGTTCTCTTTCTCTTGCTTTCGTTCTTTTTCTCTTGCTTTCGTTCTTTTTCTCTTGCTTTCGTTCTTTTTCTCTTGCTTTCGTTCTTTTTCCCTTGCTTTCGTTCTTTTTCCCTTGCTTTCGTTCTTTTCCCTTGCTTTCGTTCTTTTTCCCACGCTCTCTTTCGTTCTTTTTCCCACGCTCTCTTTCGTTCTTTTTCCCGCGCTCTCTTTCGTTCTTGTTCCCGCGCTCTCTTTCGTTCTTGTTCCCGCGCTCTCTTTCGTTCTTTTTCCCGCGCTCTCTTTCGTTCTTGTTCCCGCGCTCTCTTTCGTTCTTTTTCCCGCGCTCTCTTTCGTTCTTTTTCCCGCGCTCTCTTTCGTTCTTTTTCCCGCGCTCTCTTTCGTTCTTTTTCCCGCGCTCTCTTTCGTTCTTTTTCCCGCGCTCTCTTTCGTTCTTTTTCCCGCGCTCTCTTTCGTTCTTTTTCCCGCGCTCTCTTTCGTTCTTTTTCCCGCGCTCTCTTTCGTTCTTTTTCCCGCGCTCTCTTTCGTTCTTTTTCCCGCGCTCTCTTTCGTTCTTTTTCCCGCGCTCTCTTTCGTTCTTTTCCCACGCTCTCTTTTCGTTCTTTTTCCCACGCTCTCTTTTCGTTCTTTTTCCCACGCTCTCTTTTCGTTCTTTTTCCCACGCTCTCTTTTCGTTCTTTTTCCCACGCTCTCTTTTCGTTCTTTTTCCCACGCTCTCTTTTCGTTCTTTTTCCCACGCTCTCTTTTCGTTCTTTTTCCCACGCTCTCTTTCGTTCTTTTTCCCACGCTCTCTTTCGTTCTTTTTTCCACGCTCTCTTTCGTTCTTTTTTCCACGCTCTCTTTCGTTCTTTTTCCCACGCTCTCTTTCGTTCTTTTTCCCACGCTCTCTTTCGTTCTTTTTCCCACGCTCGCTTTCGTTCTTTTTCCCACGCTCGCTTTCGTTCTTTTTCCCACGCTCGCTTTCGTTCTTTTTCCCGCGCTCGCTTTCGTTCTTTTTCCCGCGCTCGCTTTCGTTCTTTTTCCCGCGCTCGCTTTCGTTCTTTTTCCCGCGCTCGCTTTCGTTCTTTTTCCCGCGCTCGCTTTCGTTCTTTTTCCCGCGCTCGCTTTCGTTCTTTTTCCCGCGCTCGCTTTCGTTCTTTTTCCCACGCTCGCTTTCGTTCTTTTTCCCACGCTCGCTTTCGTTCTTTTTCCCACGCTCGCTTTCGTTCTTTTTCCCACGCTCGCTTTCGTTCTTTTTCCCACGCTCGCTTTCGTTCTTTTTCCCACGCTCGCTTTCGTTCTTTTTCCCACGCTCGCTTTCGTTTTTTCCCACGCTCGCTTTCGTTCTTTTTCCCACGCTCGCTTTCGTTCTTTTTCCCACGCTCGCTTTCGTTCTTTTTCCCACGCTCGCTTTCGGTCTTTTTCCCACGCTCGCTTTCGGTCTTTTTCCCACGCTCGCTTTCGTTCTTTTTCCCACGCTCGCTTTCGTTCTTTTTCCCACGCTCGCTTTCGTTCTTTTTCCCACGCTCTCTTTCGTTCTTTTTCCCACGTTCTCTTTCGTTCTTTTTCCCACGCTCTCTTTCGTTCTTTTTCCCACGCTCTCTTTCGTTCTTTTTCCCACGCTCTCTTTCGTTCTTTTCCCACGCTCTCTTTCGTTCTTTTTCCCACGCTCTCTTTCGTTCTTTTTCCCACGCTCTCTTTCGTTCTTTTTCCCACGCTCTCTTTCTATTTCTTTTGTTCTCGTTCTCTCTCGCACTCTTTTTCTCCTCCCCTCTCTCTCACCTCCTCCCTTCTCCCTTCCCTACTCTCTCACACTAGGCGAATGCCGTTCAGGATCCAAACGAACGGGCCACAAATCTCACATGATGTGTCCTCTTCCTTGTCCTATCCTCGCCCCTTACTTCCACACACCTAACCTTACATACACTTGGGATGTATGAGGCATTTGGTGTTGGGAACCTAGAGCTTGCCCGAAGGGACGGTATCCCGCTGGTGGGAGATACCTGAAGTGGAAACCCGCAAGACGACGGGTAGGTCGGCAGCGAATCTCGCCATCACGCGAGGGAAGATCCACGCCCCCCACCCCCACCCCAAATTAAAACCTGCACTTTACGTAGGGGACTAATGATTTTTGCAGTTGACGCTCAAGGAATCGTCTTTCTTTTTCTCCCTTTCTGTTTTCTCTTTCTTTCTGTTTTCTCTTTCTTTCTGTTTTCTCTTTCTTTCTGTTTTCTCTTTCTTTCTGTTTTCTCTTTCTTTCTGTTTTCTCTTTCTTTCTGTTTTCTCTTTCTTTCTGTTTTCTCTTTCTTTCTGTTTTCTCTTTCTTTCTGTTTTCTCTTTCTTTCTGTTTTCTCTTTCTTTCTGTTTTCTCTTTCTTTCTGTTTTCTCTTTCTTTCTGTTTTCTCTTTCTTTCTGTTTTCTCTTTCTTTCTGTTTTCTCTTTCTTTCTGTTTTCTCTTTCTTTCTGTTTTCTCTTTCTTTCTGTTTTCTCTTTCTTTCTGTTTTCTCTTTCTTTCTGTTTTCTCTTTCTTTCTGTTTTCTCTTTCTTTCTGTTTTCTCTTTCCTTCTGTTTTCTCTTTCCTTCTGTTTTCTCTTTCCTTCTGTTTTCTCTTTCCTTCTGTTTTCTCTTTCTTTCTGTTTTCTCTTTCCTTCTGTTTTCTCTTTCCTTCTGTTTTCTCTTTCTTTCTGTTTTCTCTTTCCTTCTGGTTTCTCTTTCTTTCTGTTTTCTCTTTCTTTCTGTTTTCTCTTTCTTTCTGTTTTCTCTTTCTTTCTGTTTTCTCTTTCTTTCTGTTTTCTCTCTCTTTCTGTTTTCTCTCTCTTTCTGTTTTCTCTCTCTTTCTGTTTTCTCTCTCTTTCTGTTTTCTCTCTCTTTCTGTTTTCTCTCTCTTTCTGTTTTCTCTCTCTTTCTGTTTTCTCTCTCTTTCTGTTTTCTCTCTCTTTCTGTTTTCTCTCTCTTTCTGTTTTCTCTCTCTTTCTGTTTTCTCTCTCTTTCTGTTTTCTCTCTCTTTCTGTTTTCTCTCTCTTTCTGTTTTCTCTCTCTTTCTGTTTTCTCTCTCTTTCTGTTTTCTCTCTCTTTCTGTTTTCTCTCTCTTTCTGTTTTCTCTCTCTTTCTTTTTTCTCTCTCTTTCTGTTTTCTCTCTCTTTCTGTTTTCTCTCTCTTTCTGTTTTCTCTCTCTTTCTGTTTTCTCTCTCTTTCTGTTTTCTCTCTCTTTCTGTTTTCTCTCTCTTTCTGTTTTCTCTCTCTTTCTTTCCTTGTTCTCTTTCTTTCTTTCTTTCATTTTTCTCTTTTTTATCTAGCTTTTTTATCAATTAATTCTATTGTTAATGAATTACACAAAAACTAATGTATTTGGTCTATAAACGTTCTAGTGTTTTATTGTGAAGTTGCGTAATTAATTAGCTATTAAATCGTTGTACAAGATGGCATATATATTTTTGTGGTAACCGATTATGTTTTTTTTAAGACCAGTCAACGTCCCCCAAAGGCGCTGAGCCAGTAGATGATTTTTTTGCAGGATCTAAAATAGTTGTTTCACCGACGACCGCATTACTCTACGAAATGTAGTCACATAGGGCAAGTGCGCTAGCTGTTAATACCTCGTAAGTGTCAGTTCATTGCTTGTAGCTAGGGATTAGGGACATTTTTCACGAGATATTTACATTGTTCCAATATCATCACTGAAAATAATATTTTAAAAATAGATGCAAATTGTTTCGAACAGCAGGGAGTGAATGTGTATGCATGTGGAATAAGTCATTTAACTTATGTAAACCGACAATAAATACTGAATTTTAAACGGCCCCCATTGTTTAGTTTGATCAAGTTTTTGATTGAACTCGCAATAAAGAAAATTGTAATTAGTACAGAATTATGAATGTAAATGATATCACTTAGCAATGAAGTGCTAAGTGTACGTTACTTGCATTTTAGCTACACAAATACATTTTTAATGCGCAAATTCATCATTTAGCGAAATGACAAGAATAATATAAGTAAAATGCCCAACCCCCAAGTTAGTCAACGGTCGTTAAAAAAAGTGAATAATTTCTTCATCGACCGCGCCCCCAATTTGGTTTGGCATGAAAGAGTGTTAAAAATCGGCGCACATGGCTTAATAGTGAGCATTGGAAAGGACGGCATCTCTCGCGAGTGTTTGACGCAGAGGAGCAGAGGGGGCTGGCCCCTCGCCAGCAACGGCTGCCGATCGATCGTTAGCCCTCGCGCCAACCAGTAAGGATTCTTTGCTAGAAACCTTTGGTTTCCCCGGATTGACGCACCGGCTTAGGTCAATTGATGTCACATCAGTACCTCTGACTAGGAAGTCTTAAGATTGGCGACCTGACGGTGGCAGGAGTTTCGACACTAGCTACATAGCGCGGTCGAGTTCAACTGCTGTCGGTGGGAACATTCTAGAGCCCGACTGCTCTGATCGGTAGTTTTCTGTGCTTTCTCCGACTTAGCAATTGGGCCACGGTCCACACGCGATCTTTCCTTCAACTTTCTTGTCCTTTCCTCGTCCATAACTTGCACACATCTACACTTCCGTGTACTACACTACCGCTCGTGTCGGGAGAGCAGAGCTTGTTCCGGCGGGGGCGGTGCCCCGCTGTTGGCAGATACCTGGTTGGAGAAAACGCCGCTAGCCGACGTGTGAAGGGGGTGGGATCTCGCCATCCAACAGGGGAAGATCACCTCCACCTCTACATCCCCGTTAACAACTGGCACCACAGTAACGATGACAATAGCAGTTGACGCGCCCGTAAACCCTAATCAACCGAATCGCCCGTGGGCGTAATGGCGGAGAATGCAAGGGGTTCGCTCCAGGGAAAATTTCGCAAGTGTTTTTCTCGGTCTTCGTTGTTTTTTTGTGCTAAATTCCAATGTCAGGAATGCCATCACGAAAAATCACTGCTTCACACTGAAAATTAGAGAAAAATAGCCCCCTTTCCCGTTTTTTGTTTATGTCTCGAAATATTCGCTTTATCGAAAATAATTATTTACAAAATTATAGAATACAGAATTCCCTAACATTGCATTATTAAACTTGAATTTTTCGAATATCAGATTAGACATATAACGCGGTAAGAACAACGCCTTTTTTGTTCTCTGGCCAGAACGGAAGAAGAGCTCTCTCCCACCATACTATCTCTAGACGGTGCTCAACTTCCACTACATCATGTTTAAAATTGACTGTTGGAATAAATAATTTGCATTATTAAGTGATTTTTTTCTCAATTTTCTGTGTGAAATCGACATTTCTCATGGTGGCACACCTCAATTTCGAATTTCACCATCTCAAAGACAGAACAGGTGTGGAGGGGGGAAAAACTTCGGATTTCTCCCCCTGAATCGGCCCCCTTTTGAGGACCAATTGACTGAACTAAGTAAGCCTATGTCAAGTCATCCTGCTCTCTTCGGGCGTATTTCCTAACTGCTTAGAGTGAATATTTTGTTCAAGAGATGAGAACCAACTTAAGACCTTGCAGTCCTCTCGTTGGAGGATGTTGTACTGTAAATTAATAGATTAATTTTCGTAAAAATTGAAACGTTTCAATAACTATATAATTTCGTGAATCCATACTGTTCGTAAGAATGTTGATAGTGCCCATTTTTACGATGGTTTGAAGTAAGTCAGGTTATTTCAATATGAATGCGCGATATTCGCCACCTTTTACATTATGCGCTAAGAAATGAATAGTTACTGCTTAAAGTGCCCTGCAGATACCGCAAGTATCAGATTCTTTTCTCCTGACAGTACAAAAACAAATAAAGAGAAAGACACTCCATAACAACAAGCTGGCAAGGGAATTCACGCCCGGCCTACCCGACAGCAATCGCATCCGGAGCCCAGTTCAGAAATCGGAATGGCCAAGAGATCAAGCACGCATATTGTGACCCGTACATGAACTGAATACTACGTGAATACATTTTTTTAGGCCGTTGTAACTGAAGTTCTGCAAGACGCACCGGAAAATATTAACTAAAATATTCAGTTCTGTATTCAACAGTGAAAGGACAAAAATAAATGTCTGTCACTGAATACGCAGAAGTAACAGTAAGAAATCTGTGTTTAGTTAAAGAAGACCGCAACAATAATTTTGAGTGAATGAATGTTATTCCGAACTTCAGTTGTTTTCAAAATTCTTATCGGGAATCGAAAATGCATCCTTTTGATTTATGTATGATCAAGCCGGGACAAGCCTGTTGAACACAGCATTAAAATGATTTTATCAAGAAATTGCTCTCATAATCGAGAATTATTTCGTAAAAAGATACCTGCAAAATTATCATGACAGACATTTGAATAAGAAGTACTGGCTGAAATGTAGTTTCTGATTAGATTCGTGGCGCGGGAGTGTACATGGAGAAAAAAGTTCGTGGAGCAAAAAAGGAGACAGAAAATGGAGGTTTTCATGGAAAACATTAAGAAAATATAAACGTCAAATTATTTTTAAGGTGAATTCGCATAAAATGCGTTGGTAATTATGCATTGGACAGACTCAGGATGTGTTTGGGTTAGGTTTTATGTTAACGCGAGGGCCGAAGGCTCGAACCTCGTCCTCAATTTGGAAGTGCGTAGCAAAGCGTCACTTTCTGTGGGAAAGTGCGGCGGCCACGCGCACTCATTCTCGGAATAGACAGCGCGCGTGAACGAATCGCGTCATAAACGGCATTTCTACCGAAGTTTTATGCCAAAGAGACTGTCACCTACGTTTTGGCGTCTTGTTGAAGCTACGCGTCTCGGAACCCATTTTTGTGGCGTTGAGCGCTTCCCTTGGAGCAATCCTCCGTTATTTTCATTGTCAAGTCTTGTTACATCTCAGTCAGACAATGCCTTTTATCCCTTCGGCCAGGAGCTCGGCGCCGTTAGATCACGGGGATTCTAGACGGTCATCCAACCAGGAACCCGTGAGGCCTCGAATTTGCTTAACCTCATTGACTTCAAGGTGGCTCCACACATGCGGCATTCGGTGAATCCCGAGCAACCACTCGCCGAATCCCGAGTATTGTGGACGGGGTGCTTGCGATTCGCAGAGCGCCGAACATTCGGTATACGCCCTGCCCTCCGCGTGTTGGTCTCTAGAACACCTGAAAGGGAGCGAACATTCGCCGAACACATCAGCTGTTCGGGATTGGGCGAGCAGTAGCTCGCGATTCGGCGAATGCCGAATGTGTGGAGCCGCCTTCACGGAGCGCAGTAAACGAATTCGGCTAGTAGTGCCGGCTTTTCATCATGGTTTTACCTCGCGTGCCTCCCCTTCACTTTATGGAGCGAAATTTGTGTTCAGGGTCACCGACGCCGAAGCGGAGCAGAAATAATTTTCTGATGCTGTGACAGAAAATATTAGCTTAGAAGCATCAAACAGCTTTCAAAATATGATCCAGCGATCAGAATTTCCTTTATTCGTTTGAGTTTTAGATTGTTGCGTGTTTGTCTAGATATGCATGCTTTGTATAGTCTCTTGAGAGAAGGCTTGTTTCTTACGAATTTAGAGCTGATTGTGAGCACTGCAGAGTGTGATTATTGATTGTATTGCGGAGTGTTTATTCGAGCATTGTTGACACTTTCACGACATTTACTAAAGTTATTTAACAAAATGCTGACCGAATCTACATAAAGCAAAAGTTACTTGTATTAATTGCATTAAGTAACTAGGAACTGTTTTATTCACTTCATTCCCACTTTGCTTGAAAAGGTGAAGTTACTAATGGCTTGTACTACAGTTTACATTAATTTTACTATTATTATTATCATTATTATTATTATTATTATGCAATAATTATAATCTAGTATTAAGTTTTTCTCCAGTTGTGCGAATACATCACTTGACAATTCATTTGATCTTTATGTTCCTTTTCCTTTTTTATTGCGGCATTAACAAATAATTATCCTGAAATAAAAGTAATTTCTTCGTAGATTACTGTAAATTTTATCATGTATTATATTCAATTTATCATATGAATTCTAATATCTTAAATTGTTTTTTTTTAACTTACCAGTTTGATGTAAGTTATCATTCGTTACCAGTTAACAAGTTCTCACAAAAGTGTGTTGCATGACCATTATTCTGCACATGAACTGCTTTAATATTATATTTACAATTATAAAGAGATATTTTTACCAAATATGCTGTAAAATATTTTTCCATTTCTCTTTATAATTTTTTTTTACTTTTTTTTTTTTTTACTTTTTTTTTTTTTTTTTTTTTTTTTTTACATTTGAGAGGAATTCACATTTTGACGTTGCACCTGAAGCCTTCACCGCAATGCTTCCTCTGTTAAGTCCATTCCCCTCCTCCACGTGGCGGCAGTTGTGATTGTGGTAGAGGTAGACGTGGCCGTAGTTGTACTGGTCTCCATCAGGGTATTGATGATAATGAAGATGATGATGCTTTTTGGCATTGTACTTCTTTTCGTTATGTAATAGTCTTGGTGTTCCCTTAGAAGTACAAAGTACAAGCATCATTAAGACACTTCTTGGGCATGATTTTGTGTATGATGATTGTGGTACTGATACATTTAACGTTCGTGTAATTAATGTGGGTGAATTATAGAGTTTTCAATTGCTTTACCACCATTGCAAAAACGCACAGTCAGTGGCTTTATTTCACAGCTTATATGTGTGTTTTATGTATGTCTGCAACGTGTTTATTTCCAAGATATTCATTAGAGTTACGTCCACAGGAAGTGAGATTGAAAAGCCATATTTTGTTTATCTAAATAACGTTAAATATTACCACATCTAAATAACGTTAAATATTACCACAATGCTAACAATAAGTAGGACTAATAACATGACATCTTAAATACAGCGGGGACACCTTATGCCTCCGAAAAAACGGAAAGCGTCTCCCGTGGATATCTGTTAACTTATCCCAGAGAAGATACAGTACGTTCTTGGTACTTCCAGAACATACTATTTTGATTTACTCTTCGAAGCAGATTGTTACCCCAAAGTAAAGTGTTACAAGGGGGTAGATGGGATCGGGAAGACCGTTAGCCACAACTATTCAATTATTCGACCGTCACTGCTTCCAAACGAATGGAGTGCATAA
Organism: Gryllus longicercus; assembly: GCA_038098605.1. Classification (NCBI taxonomy): domain Eukaryota; kingdom Metazoa; phylum Arthropoda; class Insecta; order Orthoptera; family Gryllidae; genus Gryllus; species Gryllus longicercus. The sequence goes on along the minus strand of JAZDUA010000201.1, from coordinate 863,560 downwards.
TGACATGAAACGAACGTGTCCTGAAGAAAGATTGTCTGCTCCAAGATATTTCGTCTCGCTTGCACTGTCGGAACACTCGCGACATTACACACACACACACACACACACACACACCGATTAAAACATGAAGTCCGTTGACACTTAGCTGTGACGTCATATCGAAAGCTTGAATGTTACCATAATGACGTCACTATAGTGACGTTCACGCTCCCGATTGGATTGCACCGTCACAGCTGATCAAGACGGACTTACATATAATCGAAGTATCGTTGTTGTCATCTGACTATAGGTGGCATTGCCCGGCCTCGCCCCGGCCTCGCCCCGGCCTCGCCCCGGCCTCGCCCCGGCCTCGCCCCGGCCTCGCCCCGCTTCTCCGTCGCACACACGTGGAAGTGGAATACAGAGGAGTTACTCTAAGGGACCGCTTTGAGAGACCGGGGAACAAATGAACGTCATACAAGGCTAGGAAATTGCAAGAGATAGTGATGAAGCCATTTACAAAAAGCTGTCTGTAAACGAATGCACTGTGTAACGTAGTAGTCGTATGTACAAGGTGGTTCAAATATGACCGGGACTGATTTTTTTTCAAATACCCCGACATACGCATTAACTGCGCCGCCTGGAGAGAATCTAGCCACAACCCCCCACCTCCCTCCTTTGCAGGTTAGAACCTGTTCAGTCGCGTCTGGGTCTTGCTAGAACGATGAGTGAACAAAAGGTGCCGCGGTGCGTGGAACAACGCATTATCATCAAATTTCCCGTTGGAGAAAACGTTCAACCGTCGGAAATTTTGCAGAGACTCAAAAAACAGTACAGGGAAGAGTGCCTCTCACGGACCCGTGGGTTTTTGAATGGTGTGTTTCAGAGAGGGACGAGAGCGCGTTGAGAATGAACCTCATAATCGTCGGCCGCGAACATCCATAACCCCAACTGGATGGGTGGGACTGGATGGGTGTTATCCATGTAGACTTTCTGACAGAAGCTAACACCATCAATGCAGCTTATTATTCAGCACTTTTGGAAACAGAAATCAAAGAAAAGACCCGATCCAAACGGAAGAGAGGTGGGAAACGGGTAGCATTCCTTCATGACAATGCACGGCCTCATACTGCTAAAACAACCATGGCAACCATCAGCAAATTGAAGTGGAACCTTCTACCACATCCGCCGTACAGTCCAGATTTGGCCCCAAGTGATTTTTACCTTTTTGGACAGCTTAAATCACATTTGCAAGGCATGCGATTTGCGGATAATGACGCAGTCATCCACAGTGTTCGGGAGTGGATATGCCGACAACCAAAAGACTTTTATGAAAAGGGCATTAGGATGCTCCCAGGACGTTGGAAAAAATGTATAGAATCTGGAGGGGAGTACTTTGAAGAATGACATGTACAAATAAATTTTTGCTAATAAAGTATTTCGTAAAAAAAATCAGTCCCGGTCATATTTGAACCACCTTGTATATATATATGCGAAGTGTCGTGCTTAACAACAAGAAAAAGCTGTTGGGGAATAGGAAACAACCAACAGATTGCTTTGAGAGGTCAAAGTTGACCTCTCAAAGGTCTTGTTTGACAGGCCAAAGACCTGCTTTAGTCTCCCCGTCGATTGCGACACTGCTATGACAACATGAGTGGTCGGACAGCTGCTGTTAGCTGTTAAAGCGGTCCCTTCTTACAGTAATCTCTCTGTGCTAGGAAGTACCTCTAGATCTCCACGCTGTCGAATCGTGTTACCACCCTAGCAGAACGAGTAGAGCTGGCGATCGGTAGCGGATACAAGAGTCGCATGGATATACTTCTATTTATTTGTAGTGGCACTTTATGTTAGTCATCTGATACGGTGTCATCCAATCGGGAGCTTCAACGTCACCAGTGTCGTCACGATGGCGACGTTCAAACTCCCGATTGGATGACACACCACACACCGTAACAGCTAGTTAAACTTAAAGTGCCATTGTAAAGAAATCGAAGTATAGACAGTTCGCAGGCTCTCCCCCCCCCCTCCCTCCGTTATACGATGTCCTTTGACGAGCGATTTCTAGAGTTTTGCGAATTCTGCGCCGCCTCCTCAAGGTAGTCAACCAACTGCTTAGCAATGGCAATTCTTTGTACGAGAGCTGTTGGATTGAAAGGAATGAACCTGTATATTCTTATTGCATTACTCAGTACTGCAAGTAATAGAACTCTCTCACTCTGAATTTGGCAGTTGCCAAGTCATCACCTAACTCTGATAATGCTCTCACTGCCCAAATCTCAACACTTAAGGCAGTTATTTGTATTCCCAGACAATACCAGTGTTGATTGATAATCCGTTAAGGCTTTGAGAGGAAGGAATATGCTGCAGAAATTTATTGGTACAGCCTTGCCCCATCCGTGTTGACGCGTTCTTCCCTAAAGTGCTTCAGCTCTGTGTTGTTCTGAAAAGTGAAAAGCAACGCAGGAATTTTCAATCTGTTCACGACTACATTGCACAGACGTCATTCCCTTGTCCACTGCAGCACTTCGGGAAAAATCCAAAACCTATCTTCGCGTGGGAGGATTTGATTGTTACCAATCATAAATTCAATGGTTTAATACCGAGAAAAAAGTACCTAATTTCGCTGCAATCTTGTGGCTAAGCTGTTGATTGGAGGGAAAAAAACATTACAGGGAGAGAAATTCTCTTTCATTGGATATCAGGCCATCGTTAACGAAAAAATGGACTTTTGATTTATTTTGAGATAAAGTAAGATGATTACCGTTTTTACAAGTTTTTTGCTTATTACATGCACTTTTATGCGCGTTTTTACTCGCATTTATGCGTGCACCAATTTTGCTATACTCTCGTGACTAAACTGTTGGTTGGAGAAAAACGTTTAATGACATTAAATGAAAGTAATTTTATCTTTTCTTATTTTATTTCATATATAGTCATTTACGAAATTGATGGCTATTGCGTTATTTTGAGAACACTGAAAACGTCACCAAAACTTCATGCTATTTGCTTTTTATGTACCCAATTTTACTGGACGGCTGTTGAAGGTTGTGGGTCAACCGAGAGAAAAAACTGTTAATTGAGATTTACCAAAGTGAATCGCGCTTTCAGTGACAGTTACTCATAGGTGGAAAATCGCTTTCATATTTTCTCCCTTGGTAATTGCAAAATTACTAAATTCAATATTACCTTTGATATTTAAGGGAAAATGTTTCATTTTCGAGTTTATAGTTCTGAGGAAATTTTCTCCAACGCGCGTTTTTAAACAAGCGCCGCGAAACGATCTACAATGCTCTAATGAGGAATCGTCGGTCCTTCCCCTCGTGCGTTAATCGTCTACATCTTACGAATCTCCTGCGGTGAGAGGAGCTATTCAACTCGAGGGAGGAACGCCTCTGTCGATGCCACCGACGCAACACAGGACTTGCGCGAGGGGGTCGGAGGCCCGGGCCATGCAGCTGGCGCGCGGCGGTCCCGCCACGCGGGCTGGCGGGAGCCCTAACCATAGACCTTTCTCTCCTCGCCCTCGCCGCAAGGCGTGTTTCATTTTATGCAACTCGTATCGTCCTTCGTTCCTTTAATACAATTGAACGAACCACCACTACTTCATTGAGAATGCCCTTGCGAGGAAACTTTCGGTTTGCTCCACATTAAGCGTGTGGGGGTAAGTAAATATGCATGTATATACGCATCGCATTGCTGGAAGTTGTTGTGTGTGCTGATAATGGTAAATTATTGGCAATTTTTTTAATTATCGTATCCAGTTTTTCACAATAATCTTCACTGACTGCAACTTACACTTCGAGTATTATTTTTGCAACCTTCAGAGGATAAAATTAGAAAATTTTGCTTCTCGTTCCGTGAAGTGGGTCCCAGCAGGGCACCTTCCCCCTCCCCAGGCCACTAACCATTTGCCATGTTAGTCCACGTTCCCAAGAACCCTCACACGCAGGGAACTCGAAGCTTCAATCTCAGTTGCCCTGTTCTTCCCTCCCGATGCAAACAGCTTCACAGTCCATTGTAAAGAAATCAAAGTGTACACAGTTCGCACGGCCACATACAGGTGTCACGCACCACACACCCAACACACACACACACACACGTTACCACCAACATACCTAATAATTTATTAAACCTTTAGATTTGACAGATCTTTCCACTTATTTGAATGTGATATGTAAATAAAATGCATTTACCGAGGAGTGACCCCAGGAAGTATGGGGGAGGCATTTCAGGCTTGGATCTGCCTCTGTATTTATACAATTTAAAAATTCTGCAGAAATATATACTTATATTTCTATATACTTAATTATATATACTTCATTACTTGTTATTGTTTCTGCTATTCTCTCAATCAGATGTATGTGGCTTAGTTGCCAACAGCATCCATGTGAAAAGTTACAGAAATCCTTTTTCATTAGCAATAATTTATTTTTACTTCAAATTTCTAATATTGTCATTAAGTTATTTAATGTCTAAGAGTTTTTAAAATAAATTAAAGAGGTAATCACAGTAATAAAATTCTTAATAACTTCATTATTTATTTTGTGAATCTCTCATTTAAGGGAATGATGTCCTTGGCTGAAGTTTTGGTACAAAATGTTTTGCCGTGTATAATTTCATTCTGAATGTTCTTCTATTTACATTATGGAGTACACGGTATTAGTTTTCAAACTAAAACAAATGTTATAACATGTTGAATAAATTGATTAGAAAGATAGAAAGTAAAAACTTGAGGGAAGTTTTTGCCAATAAAGAAGGAATGTATTTATAATGATTTGTATGTTAATTTTTGTTTGTATGTTCTTTATGTTTATACTGCTTTCATTTGTGCTCACAGAATACTCCTACAGTAGACTTCTCAGGAAATCCAAACTATGAACCAGATTTTAAGTTTTATGATGGAACTCTGTTGGATGCTGTGAGGCAGAACAACACAGATGTTCACAATTTTTTTCGTTTATTAGCCTTGTGCCACACAGTAATGCCTGAGGAAAGGAACAGTAAGTTCTCTCTTTTCTGTTTGTTGTTGTTGTTGTTGTTGTTGTTGTTGTGTTTTTTTGTTTGTTTGTTTTTTTTAAGATTTTTTTTTTCAGTTATTGACAAGTTGAAGAAATATATAATATTTGTTTCAGATAAACTTGAATATCAAGCACAGTCCCCAGATGAATCTGCTTTGGTGTCTGCGGCGCGGAACTTTGGATTTGTGTTCAAAGAAAGAAGCCCTAACAGCATAACAATAGAGGTATACTCTCTCTGTTTAAACATTAATCAACTGAAAATTATATAATTCTCTTGCTGTATGATAATTATGTACGAAATATTCATTAGGTAAATGGTCAAAAAGAGATGTATGAACTTTTGTGCATTTTGGACTTCAATAATGTGAGAAAAAGAATGTCCGTGATTCTGAGAAGAAAAGGTCAGTTACGTCTTTACTGCAAAGGAGCTGACAATGTTATTTATGAGAGATTAAAAGAAGATAGAGGTGATATGAAAAGTAAAACTCAGGAACATTTGAATGTATGTACACAAAGATTTTTTATGCCACGCCATGAAATATATTATAGTGGTTTGCTTAAATTTTTTGTTGTCGATTTGGTTGTAGAAGTTTGCAGGTGAAGGCCTGCGTACACTGTGCCTTGCAGTTCGCGATTTGGATGAAGTGTTTTTTAACAATTGGAAGCATCGGCATCAAGAAGCTGCTCTGTCCCTCCAAAACCGTGATGAAAAGCTTGATGCAATATATGAAGAAATAGAAAGAGATATGACTCTACTAGGTTTGTGTGTTTGAGTAGGTTTGCTGTTTCTGTTTCATGTATTAAAGATTTTACTAATGCAAATGTGTGATTGGTCAACTTTGAAATCTATGATTTTAGGAGCTACAGCAATAGAAGATAAATTGCAAGATGGAGTACCTCAAACAATAGCAAACCTTGCTCTAGCAGGAATTAAAATATGGGTGTTGACTGGAGACAAACAAGGTATGAAGATTAAAATTATAGGTTCTGTGGGCAATGTTCCTTTGGAAGTGCGTTATTAACTTGTGCTTGTTTGGACCGCAGAGACTGCTATAAACATAGGCTACTCTTGCCAACTTCTCACCGATGAGATGATCGATATTTTTATCATCGATGCCAGCACTTTTGAAGAGGTGGAGAGCCAGCTGGTAAAATATCGTGAATCTATTCGCAGTGTGTCCAATCACCAAGTGCCAACTGCTGTCAGCATTGTCACTTTCAGGTGGGATCAGCACAGGTAGTGTGAGCAAAGAACACAGAGGCAGAGAGAAATAGGAAAAGTACATCTAAGGACATTAATTGTATTTTGTATTGGGTGAAGGTAAAATGGATATTTTCAAGTGGAAACCGTTATTGGAAACAAAATTATTTTCCGAAAGCCTAATGAACTTTTTTAATCTTCATATTTTCTCAGGTTCAATATAAAGAATTGAAAGGGCATTGGGAAAGACAGTGGACGTTTGTGATTATGTGAAGAGGAGAAAATAAAATTTTAATGTAAAACATTATTCCAAAAGAAATTAAGGCCTTTGCTGAGCTGTCAAACACGGCGGTGAATGCTTTGGAACTGCTACGTCCTGGAAATGGAAGTTCTCTCGTGTTGCAGCATTTGCATTGCAAGGGCAGAGGATAGGTCCCATGAAGGTGTTGGAATGAATGTTCAGATGACTCATTGGACTGAGGGCATATTGTAGAAATGTTCTTCATCCAAATTCATCTCATTGGCAATAGGGAAAAGCTGCTGTTTATTTGTTTATAATTTCATGCTTTTTAACATGTTTGTGTAGAGTTTCACAGTGCACAAACAGAAGTACTGCGATGGACTTGATAGTGCATTAATAGTTTGTTGATTTGAAGGGATTTCAGTAACAAAGGGTTCTGATAAAAAACTATTGTCAGAAGAATTTATTAGAGGTGTGGCATTGTTTTGACAGCTTTATCCAATCTGAATTGATTTCTGAAAATTATAACACTATTATTCATGAGGAATATTGATTTGCAGGAGCTATTCACACTTTTCATGTAACAGGTAAATTTCATTGGACACTTACTTAATCTATTCAGGTTTGCTGTCATTAAGAAATCAGACTTGTGAAGAACACCATTTTCTACGTCGTGATTTCAGGAATCAATTTGTTATTTCAGCACAGACATTGCAGCATGTGGTGATTATTGTTAAGATTCCCAGAACCATGTTGAGGAAAATGCAAACAAATCACTAATGCCTAGGGCTTCCCAAATCTTATGTTTTTTGTTGTTGTTTGTGTGTGTGTGTGTGGTGTTTTTTTTTTTTTTTTTTTTTTTTTTTTTTTTTTTTTTTTTTTTTTTTTTTTTAACACACTTGCAGAGATACAGTAAATCATGAGTAATAACTCTGGATGCAAAGTTGAATTTAATGAAATTTGTTTATAATTTTAAGATTCTTCTGCAGTGCCTAATCATTATTTTTTCATGAAAAGACAATTTTGGATGTTCCAAAAGGGGGAATTCAAAAATTGGGCTGGAAATGCTTGTGACAGTGCCAGGGTTAGAATCGCTGATCAGCCTAAAAAACTGAAAGGTCTTTTGGTGCTTATGCAGAACATTGGTACAAACTATCTTCACCCATTACATTTCAAATTTGTTTCACTGCATGTCAGATGTGTAGGCATTTGTATGCTACTTTATCTTCAAATTGTTGATTTGTTGCTAATTTACACTATTAGTGCTCCAAAAACTTCAACCCTTGATTATATAGCATTTTTTTTTCTATATAAATGTAGAGAAACCATTGATATTTGCTGCGTGTTCCCTGGCACTAGTGGTATGGACCAATGGTGGGTCCAGACTGCCTTAGTGCGAGTTGTGCTTATCTGCTTGAACCCTTTCTGCTAGACTATGAAGGGCGTGAGGACATTGCACATGGAATCTTGTGTCAGTCATTAAATACATTTAATGATTACATTTTAAATACATTATATAAAATTGAAAATATGATGTGAGAGTTTCAAATGACTGCTGATTTATAAAATAAGTGGAAAAGGGTGTAGTTTGACCATATGCCTATAAACAAAAAACTAAGTAGACACCGTATAAATTCAGCACCTTTGTTATCTTAGTCTTCCATGACCACAATCGCCATGCATCATCCCAATGCAAATTTCCAAATTGCGTCTCTTCCTCTGCTTTTTAAAATTGAAAGGTTAGAATATCCCTTGTTATCTGTCTTTATGATGCTGGGTGCATTTCTCTCTGGCCGTTATTCATTATTTGGTATAGTTTTAATAGCTCATTGGAAATTCTTTTCATATTTAATCCTTTATATTTTATTTTTTGTTCAGTGAATCTGAGTACCAACGTGGTCAGAGCATTGACGATTCAGAAAATGGAGGTTCATTTGCTCTTGTGATTAATGGACATTCTTTGGTGCATGCTTTGCACCCTCAACTGGAGAAGTTGTTTTTAGATGTTGCAAGTCAGTGTGAGTATAGTTTTGTAACATTTGTATTGTACCTTTAAAACTCCTTGGAAATGTGAAGAGAGAATCTTTCTTCTGTGTTATTTGTGAATTAATGATATTTTTTGTAGGTAAATCCGTCATCTGTTGCCGAGTGACTCCTCTTCAAAAGGCAATGGTAGTTGAATTAATAAAGAAAAATAAGAAAGCGAGAACATTAGCAATTGGTGATGGAGCCAATGATGTATCAATGATCAAAGGTAAGTGAAGTTAAGATATGAGTAGTTTTATTAGTAACAGTCTTGACATTAAAGGGAACTCTCTTCTTAAATTTAACCTGGAATTGGTACAAGTTGAGGCTGCCAGTTGAGAGTTTAGTCTCCCCCTTAAAAGCACTTCTTTTTCTAAATCTCTGTTTAGACTAGGTGTAAAATGTTCATTAATTGACCAGTATTGTTCAACTAACAGAATCAGTTGTATACCTGGCAGGCTGTCATTCCTGTCAATGTAGGGGGGACTTCACTGATGAAGTGAAACCATGTAAAGGACAATGAAAGTGCGTTTTGAAAAGTGGAATGGGACAAATCAACTTGTCCTGTATCCTGATTGCTTCTAAGAAATTATTCAAAGGAACGTGTACTTCTCACACTTTCAGCATGGAAAGTTTGCATCTTTGCACATTGAATCAAGTAGGCTAAAACACTCCACGGGTAGAAGTGATGTCAAAAATAATATCTTGTTGGACTCATTTTGGACAAACAGAGAGTTGGGGAATTTCATTGACCAGGAAAAATTTGGGAAGTTAAGAAGAAGCATTATAAATTTGGAAAAAAATTTTGAGTTGATAAAACTGGACAACATTCCCTAAATAATACCATATTGAGGATAATTTTTTAAAAATTTTTTAATAAAAAAATTGTTATGTTCAAAATGAATTAAGTTTCTATCTGTGAATAAAAATGTGCAAGCCTCGTGTTCACTTATCGGGATTTAAAAAAATAAAACAATGCTTAATAAAAAAAGAAACTGGGTTTTATAGGGGAATATTATTTTATAAATTTAGTCCATATAAAATACTGATTTTCATCATTTGAACAGACAAAATGAAATTCAGTACTACCAATTGATATATATGGTGTTTTCAAGGTTTAACCCTCATCTCCCCTACAGTTTTCAGATTTTTCAAACTCTTATAATCTTTTCTAGCAACATACATTTTCGTTATTATTATGTTTGCGTAATAAAGTAACACATGTATTCCATGTAGAAAAGTTATGAAACAAGTGTGCTTTTTAATGTAAGTTTATTTAGGTTGTGATGAAATTGAAGTACTTAATACCAGCCAATAAAGTTGGTATTTTATAGTCGGTTTATTTTGTACTTGTTTAGTTTTTTCTCCTTGTTTGTATGCATTTGTTTGGAGAAATTTGAGTTTTTAATGAATATTTTGATTCGCAAAGTTAATTTTATTTAATGCTATTTGAAATAATTGTAAAATACCAGTAACTATGTAATTTTTTTTTATATGGTTAAAAACAATTGGGATTTTTTTGGAGCAGGGGAAAATTTAGCTAGACTTGAAACTCACCCAGCTCAAAGGCATCAGCCCTTGGGTTACTCTTTAACAATTATCAAAATCATAAACATATTCAGCATAAATAAAACGGTAGTGAGAAAGTGATATCTAACATTGCTCCGGAAAAGTCAGGGGAAGTAAGTAATTATTGGAAGTCAGGGAAAATTTTGAGAGGATCATACAAATAGATATTATAAAAAAAAAAATTTGCTCAGTGTCTATTTGTTAAGTTTTTAAATAAATTTTATTTTGTACTTTTGAAGAGAAATCTGGCAACTGCCAAATTATTTGCAGGCTTGCTGTAACATTTTCGTTAAATAATTTGAAATGCTCTAATAGTATTATCAGAGAAAACTTTTTTTAAATGTCCTGGAAAACCGGGAAAAGCCAGGGAAATTCCTTTCAAGAAAGGAGTGACCACCCTGTAGGAACAGGAATTGGTCTGCTGTTTAGGACCTAAATTCTGTGTTTCTTATTAGTCAGCGTGGCTTTCCTTGAAATGTGATCCCTGCCCTGGAAAATTGGAAAAGGAAATTTTTTTCAGTGAAACACTCAGAGATTTCTTGAGCACTATTCATTGAAGTCGCACAGGCCTACATAAAAAGATCTAAAAATGCAACCCGAAATGTTTTTATGTGTACAGATGTTTTTGTTTTCAGGTTTGGTTTTAGATCTCACTTTCTCACTACTGTTTTATCTATGCTGAAAAAATTGAAAGGAATATAAATTTAAAATATTCTGAATTAGTAAAAGGTACTCAAGTTTTGTTTTTATGGAAAACTAAAAACTTAAGAAGCCTGACATTGCTTGGTCATTTATTTATCACAGTCATCTAATAGATAGTAGTCCTTAATAGCTTTACTTGGGTTTTACTTTAAAGATGCTTCACGCTAACACCAATAACTGCCCTTTCTTTGCATTTTTAGGTGAAAAAACACGATGTATAATAAAATATACAATTTTTATAAATGTTGTATTTTAAACTGTTTATATCAAACTAAAGTGTCCTGCATTACCCCTGTATTCATTTTTCACAATCTGTTACACAGGAATTGTATCAGCTTATATTATGAGTAATAATTTGTTTCATCTCTACTGTTCCTGTTGATTAATAAAAAAACAGTTTTCATTCACCCTCATTATGCAAAAAAAGTTTTTTTTGTATGGGAATGTTACATTTTTCAGATGTCTTAACAAAAGAGTAACTTTATGCACACATTGGGAGTATGTAAAATCCCTCATTTTTGCATGATACTAGAAAAAGTTGCAATTCAGGGTGAAATAGTTAAGTCTATTTTCCTTATTAATATGTCAGGTGTATGTGCTCTACTTTGAGCAGTTTAGGTTCTGTGCTGAACACTGAAACGAGATGGTTGAAGTATCAGTAAGATCTTTTAATAGAATTGTAATAAATTTACTTGGCTCCGCAAATCAACTAGAAAGTTGGTAGTATTTTATAGCATGATTGCAGTGAATAATTTTCCCATTCCATTAGAGTGCAAGTAACAGTGAGTGTGTTTGTGTTTGTGTTGCAGCTGCGCACATCGGAGTCGGAGTGAGTGGCCAGGAGGGGATGCAGGCTGTCTTGGCCTCAGACTATTCAATAGCCCAGTTTCGCTTTCTGGAACGACTCCTCCTTGTACATGGTCGTTGGTCATATTATCGCATGTGCAAGTTCCTCAGATACTTCTTTTATAAAAATTTTGCTTTTACTCTTTGCCATTTTTGGTTTGCCTTCTTTTGTGGATTTAGTGCTCAGGTAAGGTTTTTTCTCGTTTATTATGTTATTACCATACTCAACCTACATCTCGGAAAGAAAAAATGGGAGAGAGAATATCAAATAATTATGAAATATGTGTACAGTATAGCATTTGGTAACCAGTAGAATCGTAAATTGCTTTTAGTGGGTTGAAACTCATTATTAATAGTTATTTCTACTCTTAAAGTGATACTAATGGAATTAAATTAGATTAAACAGATTTTAATAAAAATGAATGGTTACGCAAACTTCAGTAGGGATTCAAGTAGAGAGCTGCATGTATTATTGGAAAGAATACATTATCATTTGATGTGATGAAATATTGCACCTACACAATGCTATGATACTCATTGTTTCTCCACTTAATATTGTGGAACTACTTATACATGTGAGAATAGTATCCTTTCTAATTTCATCAATATTAAAGCAGAAAACCAATGAAATGAATGGAACTTGTAAGAGCACCATGGCGATTGTCAGGCCTTGGTTTGCATAGCCTCAGGGATATCGTGCTGATGTAATTAAAATGACATTGCTATTTCTCTGTTGGTTAATGTAGATGTAGAATAATTCTCCTCAAATAGATCAGGAGAATATTCTATTCCTTATATTGTGTTCATTCAATTGTGCTTTGTCGTGCTTCCGGTGTTTCATAATAATTTAGGCTAAGAGCTGAGATACAAGGCAGTTCCTTGCACGCGATGTATTTCAAATTCTTCGTGCTTTGTTGCAGACTGTGTTTGATCCCTTTTTCATCTCTGTTTACAATTTGTTCTACACGTCATGCCCTGTCTTAGCGCTGGGTATATTTGACCAAGATGTAAATGATCGTTATAGTATTATGTATCCAAGATTGTATTCTCCTGGTCATTTTGACCTGCTTTTCAACAAAAAGGAATTTCTGAGGAGTGCTCTGCATGGATTTTTCACATCCTGTGTATTATTTCTCATTCCATATGGTAAGTCTAAAAGTCTCTGAAAATAAATGTAATAGAATAAATATAATTGTAAATGTAAAGGCTTTTTGAGAAAAAACAACTTGTGTTGAAAAGTAGAAAATATGTTCTGTGTACAGCTTTTGGAAGATTTGTTTAATAGCTAAAGTCTTCTGAATTAAAGAATTTTTTAAAGGAAAAATATTGAGCTCGAGGAGTTATAGAATTGTTTGAAAAATATATTTGCTTTCTTTGTATTTCTGCTTCTAAACTCTGAAGTAGCTTATATTTGGCTTTTGCTACGATGCCGTTGATATGGATTCCATTCTCAGTGCTAAGTCTTTTGTAGTGAGCTAGGTGATTTTGACACCATAAATTTATCTTGATTCTTTTGATTTGAGCAGAATCTGGTTACTAAACTGATACTTATTAAATAAAGATTTTAGTGAATTCTTTTATACCATACTTTTTATTTACTCACCTATTGCTTAAGCAGTGTAGAGAAAGTATTGTGATCCTGAGAGGAAAAAAAGAACTTAATTCCTAGCCCTGGTAACAGAAGGATAAATCTTGTCCCTATTTGAAGTAAATTACTTCCTCTAACATGTGTAGTAGTTAGAATCCACATTTGGGTTTTTTTTCATCAATAAATTAATTGATGGCAGCAGATAAGCAGGATTATTTCCAATCAATCTAACTGATGTCACAGCCTTATGAATTTGAGCCAATATTCTAATTTTTGGGGTACTTTTCCTTGAACCTCAGCATTATTTCTATATTTTTTTAAAAACTCTTTCCTCTAATAGGGCAAAAGACGCTTAATCTCCTCAGAACAAAGGGCTAGTACTTCATATTTTAAATTCTAGTTTTAGGTTTTCCGCAAGGCAAAGGACACATCTATTATTACAATGTAATCCATTTCTGCATAAAATTTTTTTATCTTCCCAAAAAATATTTAACTTAAAAGTTATATCGGGTCTCAAGTTTTGATATCAACAAGCTTTGTGAAGTGGAATGTACTTAAAAAAATCATAAAAGACACAAAGAATTAACTATAAGACTTATATTTATAAAATACAAACTTATACCAACTTTGAAAAGTAACAACATCATGGCTTACATATAATTAATAAGACAGAATGTTAGAAAAATTATTGCACATTATTGAGATATTTGTTAATATTGGTAATTAGAGATGAGATGTGCAAATTTTCTTTGAAAAATGTGGAGACCTTTTTTAGAAAAGATTGTTTGAGCGTGTATGAAAAGTCACAATAAGAAACTCTTTTTCACTCAATTTTTGGGTTTTTGAGAAACTTCTTAGGAAATTATTTGAAGCAGTTATTGTACTTGCAAATGTGATAATGTACCAGAAATACTCCTAAAGTAATACTTGGCAACATGAGAGAGATTTCAAAAAAATTACATTTGTATAATTTGAAAAAACAAACAAATACATCAAATTGCCATTTATGTCTAGTTTTTTAAATGCATTTGGTACTACCTGTTCAAAAAATATAAAAAATCTAGTAGTGCTACAAAAGTTTTTCACTAAATTTCTATAGTAGTTAGTGTACAAGGTGTTGATTGCTTGAATGTCCATTTTCCAGGCACTTACAAAGATGGAGTGTCTCCCAAAGGCCATGTTCTCTCAGACCACATGCTGCTTGGAAGTGTGGTGGCAACTATTTTAGTAATAGTTGTGACTGCTCAGGTGAGTGGGTATGGGTAAACCATGCAACTGAAGAAAGGGATTATGGGAAGTTTTCTTTATTGTTTTAAATGATTGCATCATTTTTCATTCTAGTTAATTCAAACAAATATTTTGAATATTACAAAGTTCTGCCAAATAATTATATACAAAAAAAGAATGAAAAGAAAACTATAAAACTTTATTTTGTTCCTCTCGTGTAGCTGCAAGAAAGCTTAAACTTGCATGAGAGCTTATACTTTCACCATTCTTCTTTTGTAGCACATTTGAAGTCTTTGATTTTCCACACTGTTTCTTCTTTCTAAGCATATATCTTGCAACTATTTCTCATTCATTTCATCATTTCATTTTCTTGAAATCTTTAAGCATGCTCAAAAAGATATTTTGGGAAAATATTTGTCCAGACATTCCTAGACTTCATCTGTATATTCATGAAGAAATATTACAATGCCTCTAGCTATAAGAGAGAGCAAAGGGGTTAAGTAGAAATTCGAAAAGAGTTATTTTACTTACAACAATAAGTGCACGTAACTTGTTTTCATGCATTTCTTTATAAGAAGATTTATTTTATTCATTCCTTTATTAAAAGATTTTCTTTCCCAAAGATTTATGATCTACACAACTGAAAACACCGAAACATTGCTTGCACAGGATTCTTAACTCTTAAATTACATTTTTAAGGGTGCAAATCATTGGATTGAATTGGATACTGATTAAATGTTATGCCATCCTGAAAATTTTGAAATGGAAGTTCTAGTGAAGTTCTTGCAGGCAATCAACCCAAAAGAACTTGCAGAAGTCTGTTAAATGTGTTTGTGCTTGAAATAAAATGCATAAGTTATAATACTATACTTCAAAAATTATTTGGGCAATTGACCGAAGGCGATAATAAATGGAAAATAAATGTAAAAGTAAATAAATTTAACTTCCTGGGAAACATAATTGGGCAAGAACAAGAAGACTTGGAAAGAAAAATCCTAAACTTCAACAAAATGAATGGAACACACACACAAAAAAAAAAAAAAATCTGGACTATGAAATCATAAATCTGGACTTTGAGTATTAGGGACCTGAAAAGATAAGAAGTGGCTCAGATGAGAATTCCAAGACACCTACCTGGAATAACAAAATTATTAGAAATCAGAGAAATATTGAAGGAAAGGAACATATGTGTAGCTATCAAAGAATCGATCAATGATATCAAAGAAAATGGTTGAAACAATTGGAAATAATAGAAGAAATCAGACTAGCAAAGCTAGTGCTGAAATACCAACATATAAGCAGAAGAGAGTGAGAAAGAAGAAACAAAGATCAAACAACAAAGAAAAAGTCCAAGTGGAATAACCACCAGACCCTGCGCAGAAGGGATGGGGCACATGTAAACTCTCTCCCATTCTAAATAGATTCAGCCTAACAAAAAAGAAAGATGGTTTTATTGGCTGTGTCATCTACACAGCTCTAGGTAACATCCATGAGAGATAAGATAAAAAATAATAGAATGTTTAATGTATTAATGTTTAATGTATTAATCTATTCTTTCTTAAGTTATTAATGTAGATGTAACTGAAGTGTACATTTGTTCATTATGAATTCATTTGTGCCTGTATAGGTAAATGTATTCCTTTCCAATTCTTCAGTATCAGTGCCTTTACTGAAATAAAGAGTAAGGTTGCCTTAACCAATTATCTTTGAATATAGTAGCCTCTTGATGAAGAATGTATAAGCCAAAGTTGTTGATAAACACCTCCAATCAACTTTCACAATGGGTGCACTAATCACAATGGGTGCACAAAACCAAGATTTTAAGTGAAGCAGTTTGCCTTAAGACAGACTCGCACAATACATTAACATTTCAAGTAGTTCTCAGTAAAAAATTGCAGGGGACCCAAACTAAGATTTTTCCCTTTTGAAGACAGGTCGTAAGCTAGTCTTGTGAGAAGGATCAACATTTACCATTTGTTAAACAACTTTTACCATTTGTTAATTGTGTTTTGGAAATGTCATGTTGATTGAGTGTATCATAATGATTTCAGATCGCCATGGACACCTCCTATTGGACTATGTTCAACCATGTGACAGTATGGGGCTCATTGACTTTTTACTTTGCCCTTCAGTTCTTTTACAATTTTGTTATTCATGGTGCTTATGTGGGTTCACTAAGTAAGGTAAGATTGATTTAGTTTTATAGATTTGATGGTGCAAAGAATGAATTTGACTGTGGTTAGAATTAACTGTGGTTCATTGTGTGTGCAGGCAATGAGTGAAGCCACCTTCTGGTTTACGACAGTGCTCACGGTCACAGTGCTAATGATCCCGGTGCTGGCTTGGCGGTTTTATTTTGTTGATGTGAAACCAACTCTGTCTGATCGTGTGAGACTGAAGCAAAGGCTGGCCCAACTCAGGTGAGTGATTTCCTCAGAGAGAGGTGGGGGAAGGGGTACAGAGGGAAGGGGAGGGAGGGGGTAGAATTTGAAGAAATGTGGAATACCCACAAGTTAGAGAATTATATTGTTCAGGGAAATCATAACAGATGTTTTTGTAGTTGAGGAAATACCTATTCTTAAAAATGAAACCTAAAATGTCAAAAACTAAAATTGATAAAGTTTTCTTCAAATTACTCAATTTTTTGATAAACTTTACATATTTTACTTTTAGTAAAATTCAGTAATTAGTCATTTAAAATCTGTACTTTTGTAGTTTTATGTTCTCCTTACAAAATTATTTATTATACTTCATTCAAAACTCTCAGATTCAAGCTCAAATGAAAATTTTCATAAGTAGTTTAAATTTATTTATTTGTTCATTGATTACTTTATATGGGATCATTCCCCTTGTGATACATCACACACGAAGTATGCAAAGTTTCCTATACAAAGAACAATCAAAAACACACAGTTTAAAAATTATGGCGTTACGGGCAAGAACATACTAACCCTGAACTTATAAATGATGAGAACAATTATGAAAACTGTCTGAGAAGTGTGTTGTTCATTGACATTTATGATCTTCGAATACAGTTTTGGAGAGAATGATGCCAAGCGATTCTTAAAAGGTTGTTATTAATGCAGTTTGTTCAGAAACCAGTCTCCTGTGGGAGTGAGAGGTACAATATTCCAATGCAATTTTGATGAATGATTTATACAAACAAAATACAACTAAAGATTAACTTTTAGTACATAAAATTAGTATTATTGCATATTATTACATATTGATTATAATGTGAATAAATCAAATAAATTGATAGGGTTTGCAAGCCATTTGTTGTTTGTATATATATAATAATATGTATAATATGTAATATGTATAATGACATTGTAACTATAAAAAGTTTATACGTTACTTTGGTGAGGCCTGTTTTGCTCTATATTGATGGAAAACCTACGTATCTTAGTGTATTTCAGCAGTTTATATGCAATAAGTTCCGTGTATTCTTGAAAAATAAATTTTAACATTCAGTTCAGTTCAACTCAGCAATATTCAGTTCAATTTTAAGTGGTTTAAGAATAGATGTAGCTTTAATTCCAGAAGATATTGCATGACTCAAGATGACGCTCAATACTTCTGTTGTTGAACAGTTTTAGCTTGTACAAAGCTTGCGAGACAAAAGGGGCAATTTCAAATTTGAAAATTTCAAATGGTGCAATGTAACCTGCTGCTTGGTAAATGCTAATATGTCAGAAAAGAATTAAGGATCTTTATTTCAGCTACATAAAAACATCTAGTCAGCTCTTCTACAATAATTATTTTTAAATCCTGAACTAAGGCTAACATTAAATGTTATTCGGGCTGTTCTGTTCATGCAACTGAAACACACATTATTTTCTTTATTTTTATCTTTTTCTTCAATTTTTAGTCCCTGAGTAGGTACATGTACCTCCATATAAATCCTAGCCCTGATCATGACTTCTTCAATTTAATTCCAAAATACCAAAATGAATAACATTTTTCCCTGGAAGAGGTCTCTATAACAATGTGGTAAAATATTAATTCACATCCTTCCTTTGTGATGGGTCCCTGCCGCCATAAAAGCAAACCAATGATTTTAATTTTAAAAAATTATACATTTCAAGCTGACTATGAACTGCCTTCCACCAAAGTTCCATAATCTTTCAATATGCTCTGAAATATTTTCCCTTCAAATTGAAAACAAAAATTATCCAAGGTGGTTTTTCATTTACTATGACTCGAGACTAGATTTTCATGCACTGTCAAGTGAGAAATTGTTAAAAATTAATTTTTCCAATCCTCCTTTAGAATTCATTTTTTAGTCTGAAAAGAAAAGTTACAGAATATTATTATTAAAAAAAAAGTATTTATAAGAAATAAAGACAGCAGATTTACACCCAATTACAGACTTGTTAAATTTAATTAGTATTGGTGGCAACAATCATAAAGCAGAACTACCAATCTTAGAAATAGAATTGGTGAATAAATTAATATCATTGCTGCAATTGGCTGTGAAATTGTTAACATTATCTCTCATTTTATATAATGGAGGGTTTACCATAAATTTATCATGTGTTACTGAAGTTATACAAGTGCTGTAAGGAGCAAGGAGCATGTGGTGGAAAAGTCTGAAACTTGTTCTTGAATGAACCATTTTTGTTACTTCTAAAGCTGTCTTAATATATGTTTGTACGTAGTTTTTGCAGGAGCTTTCAGTGGAATCAAATAAAGTTTGATAAAAACTGTTAATTTGCTGTTTTCTTTCCAGATCCAGGCAGTCGCAAGATGTTTTACGAACTCCATCAGCGCGGCGCACACGTCGTTCTATCAGATCTGGTTATGCATTTGCACATCAAGAGGGATTCGGTCGCCTCATTACATCAGGAAAAATTATGCGAAAACTCCCACGTTCAAATGGAGGAGACTTTTTCTTCCCTTCGTTTAGCAACCATGGTGGTCCTTCGAATCTCGGTGGTGTTCCAACTCACATGGAATGATCGGATGTAGTTACTTACTTGCTTGCAGGAACACGTTTCAAAACGAGTGAATATGTGTGGAACTGCCTAGTATACAGTTTATTTAAACGGAGTGGATTACTGTTGAGAAATAAGTCTACTAAAACTGGCCTTTCATCTATGTTTCCTTTTTTGATTTGTTTTATTTATACTCGTTTCTGTAAGAGCTAATTTGAAAAGTATCTCCTGTAAGATAAAAGAAAATACAATGGTGCAAAACAATTGAAAAGAACTGTGCAACACTATTACTTGTATTTTGTGTTGATGGATGATTATTTGTAAGTGCATATCATGTAGTGAGAAAAGAGCATGTGTGTATGCAAAAATATACCAAATAATTTTTGCAAGTTTCGTTGTCATTGAGAAAATATTTTTCTGTATCAATTGCAGAAGGATTGTCCTTTTGTATTTTAAATGAATGTCTGCAGTATATAATATTTAGAAAGCCAATTTCTTTTTCATATTTTAAATGTCTGAAACTTGCAAATTGCTTTCTGTATTTCCTGTAGTCATTTTTATTGATAATTCAATTTTTAGTGGCCTTCGTGGAATTGTTGTTGCATTTACTGTGTTGGAATGTGGCAAGTGATTTCTCTCTAAACAGGAAAAAGGCTTTATCCAGTTTCTGCCTGCCGCCGCCCTGGAAATTAAGACTGTATAGTACAGTAGTAGTTCCTAACTCTCAATGTTAATGTAATACAGGAAGTAGTCAAATAAAAATGTAAGGTCACAATATTTTTTTATCTCTTGCATATTTAACTTGAGTAACCAGTATTAGCAAAAAATAATGTACAAATGTGTAAGAAACGTGCAATGAAATATTTGCTATGGCAAAGAATACATTTTTTACTAAGATTTCAGAAGAAAAAAGAAAAAAAGAATTGTTAAAGATCTGGGGCACAAAAAGCTATGCAAGTAATTGCAATGGGTTTGTGGAAAATTAGTGTTGCATATATTACAAATATTAACTTTGTTCTGTATTTTGCCAAGAATTTGAAAAAGATTGGTGACAGTGTTTCCAACACTTGTTTTGTGCTCATAAATGCATTAGAAATAAAAGAATTCCATTACATGATACTTAGTATAAAATGTTTAGAAAATTTGAAGATGAAGTTTATGAGAAATTGAGTATTCTTTCACAATTCATTTGTACTCCCAAGAAATGATTTGTATGTTGATAAGTGTTATTGTTATAGTGATAAATTGATCAATTGACAATCTTTCTATCTAAACAAAGAACAACTTTCTTCTTTTGAGTGTTTAATATGGATGATGTGACTAATATCATCTGACATGATATTTTTATAGGCTAGAGATGGAACTGTGTACTACCATTAATAGTCTAATGTATACTGTAAAATGCTTTATATTTTTCAACTGATTTTAAATAATAATAATAATAATAATAAAATAAATGTTGAGTCAAAGAAAAATTTATAATATTGAAGGTGGATTATTAGATCTTTCATATTATTTCAAAAAATGTAGAGAAATGAACTTCTCTTTGTGGTGAGGTATTCGTTGCAGAATAATGTTGTGAGAAAAAAGTGTGTCGAAATGAATAATGCTCTGAAAATGTTTTAATGATGATTTTGAGAAAGGTATGTACTCATCTATATAGTTTTATATTTGTTCTGTTGACAGTATTTCGTCTTTAAAAAAAAACATTAAATTGCTATTGTCTTGATAATATTCAAATAAACTCAAATTTTCTCTCTGCCACAATTAAGTTTGACATGTAATTTGAAGTGATTCAAATTTGTATACAAAATTTTGTGATATATTGTACAGTAAATGGAACAATTGTGTATGCTACCACAATATGAAAATGGTTCTCAAATTAATTCCCTTAAGATCATTTATGCATTAATCAAGTGTAAATTCCTGTACTTAGTTTTGGTTAATATACTCAGACACTTTCATTTTGTACTGGAACCTTTTTAAGAGTAATTATTTGGTGTTAGTGCTTCTTCTCTGCTGTCCATTTTTTCACAGGATGGAATTCTGTGAACTTGCCCTTTGGCTCCCAAATGTGTGGATTTGCTTAATTAAAATATTTTTAAGAGATGAATAATTTATACAAAAATCTTTTTTGACAATGCATTCAAATATAACTTAATATCTCAGTGTTATTAATATGGCACACTGAAGGTATTATTCTAGAATACAATTTTGATGATGGGGAATCCATTTTATTGTGACTGTGTTCTGTTTTGAAACCTAAGAACTACATTTTTTTTCTGTGTATCTATTGAACATCAGATGCATCATATGAACTAAATCAAGAATCTGCTAGAAATTAAAACCACTTTTTCAAAATTTGCATGGAAGTCTTGTTCACATTATTTCCATCTTTGATCTATTCAGTGACATGCAGAGAAAGGATGAGGATCCAAATTCCTTGTCTTATTGAGGATACTTTACAAATTCTATAATTATGTATTTGATAAAAACATTTCACCAACTTAATTGCAAAACCTCCTGGTCTATTATATTAATTAGCAAAAAAATGTTTGGAGCAATAGTAAATAATTAAGTTACTGTTGCTTTCTTGTTTCTGAGAAAATTTTTAGAAGTAAAGTTTTTGCTTTTTTATTTGCCCTTTCTTAGTTTGAAAAGTTACTGTACTTTTTGATTTGGCAGTTTTAATTTTTCTGCTCAGAAAGCATTAATGAAGAAAGGAATTTCCTCTGGAGTTATGTGCATACCATTATATCTCATAGGTTGGATCTGGATGCGAGGTCTGTTTCTGGGACCATCAAAGTTTTCATAACACGTTGGTAAGGGTGTCTCTAAAGTTGGGTTGTTATTGTAGAAAACTTGGATACAAGAAACATTATGTTTCAACTTTTGTTTTAAAATAATTTGATTTTTATCCTGTTGCTTATTCATTGGTCAATTATGAGGATATAATGAAGAAATATTCTTTAACAGATGTCTTAAGTGCCTGGTGTGAATTTTCTTATATCACCAAATTACTTTTGATATCATCACCATCAAAGCTGAGTGTCTTAATATACTATTAAACTAATAAATCCTTGAATAAGTTATACTCAATAATGAAAACTCGTACAGTTGAAAATTAAGTTCTTTTCCTTTCTTTTCTTTCTTCTTTTTTATTATTTGTATGTATGCAGTGCATATTGTGATTGTACTTGGGATGACAAAAGCTGCTGCAAAATTGAGGCTTATGTGTTTTGCATTTGCAAGTACCCCATTTAATTTAAGTGTTTAGGAAATTTGAAGATATTTTGCTTTTATAATTGATAGTGGTTAAAATGTGTAATAATTGCTGTATGTAGTATGATGCTGATAGATATTTTTATGTAGTAGTGTTTCCAGAAATTACTAGCAGCAGAAACTATATGATTGCGGATCATAGAAAATGTGATTTCTAGAAAAATGATTACGAATTGCATTCTTTTATTATTGTGATTTTATGTTGCATTGTTATTTAAATTTTATTTTCTTGATGGAAATTTCTCAGGAATTCGAGAATTATAAAATTATTTCTGCTTTTTGTCTTCATGAAACTGGAACACTAATAATTGTTGTTGCTCTTGTTTTTGTTTCAAATATCACATATAGTTATTGTTTTATTATGCTTATATAACAAAAAGAGGTAACATTCTTGAATGTGACCTTTAAAATAAGTGTAATGTACTTAGTTTTGTCTGCCTTGTAGAATTATTGAGCAATATAAGATCATGCAAATCAGTTGTTCAGCGAAGGAGGTTTTTGATGAATATTGGCACTTACAGTAAGAGGAAAAAATAAGTATTTGTATCTAGTTCTTGTATTGAAGTTTCATACTAATTTTTACGTTGCCAGTAAAAATCTGTGATAACATTTTTGTATCCTGTTGTGTTCAAATTTCATTTTAAAGACCATTCAAAGATATTCTATTCCTTTATAGATTTCCCATTTCATATTGCAAGCAGTTTTCACAAATGTAATGCAAATTTAGAGTTAATTTTGCAGTAAAATCGACTGTTATCAAAAGGACATAAAACACATGCATAACTTGTAACAAGCAGTGAAATCTTAATTGTGCAGTACACAAAACAGGATCCAAAAGTATTTCTTTTACATCTCCAAATTGAAATATATTACAGAAGCATGTTTGTTACACATTTTCATTAAGTGCAATGAAAATATATATATTTTTTTTTATAACGTGGAACACCTTATGCAGATTGATACCAAAAAAGGTGATTTTTAAAAAGAATACATTTGGACAATTTCTTCACCTGATGAGTTCGCTACTTCACTGGCGCTTCACTCTTTTTTTAAGTGAAATGTGCAAACTCATTACATTCTTTGGGAATACATATCTGTGAAAAACACAAAATTTAACAGTCGCTATTGAAAATTAAATGAAAAATTCTTTAGAAGTCAAGAATCAACCGGAAATGTCTTCGGGAAACATTTCAGTGATTACATTGCTTCACAAATTGGCAACTTTTATTTGGGAAACCTGTTTTTAACTTTTGAAAAATAAGAAACAATTGTGAAATGTTCATTTCTGTACACTCTTGTTGTCATTGAAAGTGAAAATTTTCTCTCCTCAAAAGAATATGCAAGGGAAAGGTTATTAATTAGTAACTCTGAAAAGCATTACTGAC
This sequence comes from Gryllus longicercus, assembly GCA_038098605.1. Classification (NCBI taxonomy): domain Eukaryota; kingdom Metazoa; phylum Arthropoda; class Insecta; order Orthoptera; family Gryllidae; genus Gryllus; species Gryllus longicercus. Next base: position 839,560 of record JAZDUA010000201.1, on the reverse strand, counting down.
AGTTTTTTCCTACACACCACTTCCCCCATTGAAAAACATGAAACAAGTCTTTAAATTAAACTTACATCTATAGACTTAGTTTATTTTGAACAAAAATTTAAGTGAATATAGATTTCGATATTTTTTGTTTTAATTCATTCAATTTTCTTGGTTCTTTCATTTCTTTTTTTAAATTTTTTTATTATTTAATTTATCGAAAGAAAACAGTTTAATTCTTCAATGTGCAAGAAAGAAATTCAAAAATCAATATTTAACTTCAGTTATAACATAATTATTCTTTATTGTAGCCTTTTATGTAAATTTTTTCTTATTTTATTATCACGTATACATTGGTTAATCTTTAGTACAGAAAAAGTTTTGTAATGCTGTGAAAAATTGAGATTTTAACAGAAATACAGATTTTGGGGTCCCCTGATACTGAAAAAGAGGTTGTTTTCAAAACGTCCAACTGTGTATCTGCCCATTTGTGGGTCTGTCTTAACACTAGCCCCAAGCTGTTTGTAAGATCTCTATTGATCTGATCTGTCGTCAAGCTTTGCAATTTTTAGAAACCTTTAATAGTACTTTACTACATACTAATAAATTTACATAGTACTAATACATTATATTAGTACTTTACATGGAACCTCAGAAATATTTTCAATATTATCTAACAAAATTATTTCAAATTTTTTCTTTAAGTATTTGGAAAAGATAGAATGACATATGTCCAATTTTCTCTGTTAATCCTGAATTTTCGGAAATTGCAAAAGTTGTTCATTTTTTCAGCATCTCATTACAATTAGGCTACAATATTAAAGATGGAGACATTTTCTTCAATTGAAATTTATTCCCAACAATCAGTTCTTTAATTACATTATGGGCATTTTTCTGAAAAAATACAGTTTTCTTGTAATTTTGAGTTAAGTATGAACTTTATTAAAATAAAGATTTTTGAAAAGACTCCAAATTTTTTCTTCATTGTTTTTGTACAGATAGTGTCCTGAATAATATGACATAGAAGTGACTTGTTGTGTTTTTTGTTTGTTTTAAAAATTTACACAAATTTACTTTTTTGAAATATCTCTCACATCAATATTTAGATTTAGGGTATTTCTTACTAAAACTAACTAGTACTAGAAAGTCTGTGTCATTCTGGAACATCACTAATTGTGATCTGAGTCAGAACAATAGAAAGTTTTTAACTAGTGATTCTACAGAATGGCACAGACTCTGGTACTAGTTAGTTTTCTAATTTCTTTGGTTTTGCTCCATCCTCTTCGCAGCTGCCATCTATCGCCACCAAAAATTCCTTTTTTTTAAAAATTTTCTCATTGTTTTGTTTTCCTAATGGTAGAACCAAAATATTACTTTAAGAATATTAAAGAATCGTAAAACTTTGTCGTATATGGAAATTTCCGTTGAAAAAGTGGAGCGGTTTTTTGAAAAAATGGTGTTTGAGCATAACTGTAAATGCAAAATTTAAAATTCATTTTCACAGGAAACTTTTGACTTTTCTAGAGTATTTAAGGGCATGCAAGATATTTTAAAAAAATTCATTTGTGTAGTTTTAAAAAAAAATAAAAGAATACAGCAGAATAGGTTTTAAGTCATCTTAAGCAGTGCGTTTAGAACGATCCATACAAAAATTTTGAAGAAAAAATTTTGAGCAGTTTTTGAGGAAATGGCGTTTGAGCGTTTTTGAAAACAGAAAATTGATCTCATTTTCACAGAACACTTTTGAGTTTTGGAGAAACTTTATAAGACTTAAAGCACATGCAATAATGAGAAACAATTGCGGTTAATGAAAATATTAAAGACTTGAAATACAAATCAAAAACTTAAATTTTTGTAATTTTTGAAAAACTGGAATAGAATGATATGGCATTTATATCATATTGTAGAGTACATTTAACACTATCCGTACCAAACATTTAAAGAAAAAATTTTTAAGCATTTTTTGAGCGATTTTGTGTTATTGATATTTTTTAATATTTCTCTCAATATGGTGCAAAAACTAAAATTTTCAAAAAATGTACATGACCTTAATGAAAGTACTAATTATGGAGAACAAATTAAATTTCAAGAAAAAATCTTCATCTTCAATTTTGTAGTTATAGGAAGTTGCCAAAAAAAATTTCAAACTTTTGAATATTCAAAAATTTAGAGTCGACAGTAAATTCAATAAAAATACTTTCTTTGTCTCCAATTTTTTTCTTTAAATTTTTGGCCCAGATAATGCTAAATGTACTCTAGAGGATAACATAGACACTATTATGATCTATTCTTTTGTTTTTTCAAAAATTACGAAAAAGGAATTTTTGACTTGGCTTGACGTTTGGCCCAAATATTTTTGAGTCTTATAGCAGTAGCATAGCATAGTTGTGAATTAAAAATGTTACTCTAAAATGCAACTTTACAAAAATACAAAATTACGTTGGAGTATAAGCTACCCTATTGTATCTTACCGTTTTTATAATCAAAAATCAAACAAGTGAACAGAGAGCAGAGACTGTAACTGTCTACATGTTGTCCTGAGGTGCTTGTTAGTAGGGTCATTTTCATTGCATTGGGGGCTGCCTATTCTTACTTTCACTTCACCCCCCCCCCCCCCAATTCAATGCTCGAATATGAAGAAAACCATATCCATTCGTATTGTTTTTGTTTTTTTAAATTTATTTGAAAAACATTTTGAAAACATTTCTAGCGTTTCAATTTAACATTATTCAAATAAAAATTTAAACATATATGTGAAAGTAGGAATAACATTTATAATTACATTGAAAAAGATAACAATTTAAATAGTTTTAATTTCTTATTGAATTATACAACATAAAATTGAAACGCATTAACTAGCAACATTCCATATTATAAATATTATCCAATGATGCACGACACATCACTGCCTTATGCCAATTTTTTGCCTATAGTTTATTCATACATCACATTTTTTGAAAATTTTTAATTTCATTTTTTGATTAATTTAGTATTAAATAATTGTATTAAGAACTTTGGGAGGCTAGGCCTTTGCGTTAACATTACACTGTTTATTAGAAGTATAACTGGTAACAGAATAATTAATCAATGAATAATGTGACTACAAAAGATATTGAAACGATTGAAAATATAAATTACTCCCTGGTGAGTGGTTGTTCATCCACTTCAACTGAGTTATGTATAGCTACATATTTGAAAATGTTAGTTTTCCAGTTTTTGTTCACATATACAATATTTATAAAGACATGTTGGAAATTAATTGGCATGTTGATTCTTTTGGTTAATTAGCAAGGTAAGTTGGGAAGTCTTAATTGCATCCAGGCATGAATGTATTGTGAACAAAATATATGAAAATAATTGAAAAACTAGTGGTGTTACATCACATACTTTCTCGCATTATTTCTGAATTTGCAATTTTCCAAAACCTGGAGTTCAAAGAAAATGAGACCCACACCATTATTTTAAGCATTCCTTCTTCAATTTGTGGAAAATATTTGAAGAAAAATTTGGAGCGGTTTTTAAGGGAAAAAAAGTAGTAATTTCATGAACTGTAGACACAAATTACCCGAAATCTACTAGTTTTTTGTTTTTTTAAAAATTGTACATAATCTTTCCAAAGACCTGATTTTTTACAATGACCTTTGTCTAAGGAAAAACTTGCTACCTCCAATTTTGTAGCTTTAAAATATTAACATTTTACAATTTTCGAAAAAAACAACAGAAGGTTTGCTGAAAATTGGGCAAGCAGTTGTAGCAGCGATGGGCACTGCCAACTATGGGCACAAATTTTCTTATCAATTCTTCTTAAAAGCGCCATTTTTGCCATGAATGGAAGATGATCCGTAGTTGGTGTGAAACCTGAATATATACCCTTTTTGAAGAGCTAATTTTGAACAACACTCTGCCTGAGACAAAAATCTGTAGCTCCAGTTTTGAATTTTTTTTAACAATTTTCGAAAAATCGGGATTGTCAATGAAAATGAGACCTGCACCATTATCTGAAACGTATTTTGCAACATTTAACAACAAAATTTAAATAAAGAAATTGGAGACATTTCTTTTAAATGTCTCAGGGGCGTCATTTCAAAGTACCCTCCAAAATTAAAATATCGGTTTCAAATTTCAGGCTTCGCGTCATCAGCTAGAACGATGGGGAGTATCTATTTTGGAGAAAATCGGCTGAACGGTTTATGCGCTAGCGTTGTGCACAGACGGACGGGCAGACAGACATACAGACGTTTTGCCGTCAATCAATTTTTCGGTATGAAGGACGCACAAAACATGGATTCTGGCTACATCACGTGTTGGAGGAATTGTTTTCTATATTTAGCAGCTAGCGCTTTTTCCTTATCAGGTCCCGGCATTAAGAGATTTGGGTTGAAAATTTGCCGTTTCCCGGCGCACGATTATAATAATTTCTCTTCTTACGGTAGTGAGTGCGGTAAAGTAAGAAATGCCTATATTTCGCCCAAAATTAGACGAAAACTACACATATTTTTGAAAAATTTAACATGAGCATATTTCAAGATCTGCCTTTAAAGAACAAATTTCATAGAGGAAAAAAATATGTTTTTAATATTATAGTTCTAGGAAGACGCCCACCCAAAAATGCACTATTGCAATTTTCGACAAATCTTGATTTTCAACAAGTCATACATCCTTCTTTTAAGCGCCCTTTACGCTATCAAAGGACAAAGTTTGATTAAAACCATTGGCGTCTTTTTCGAGAAAATTCTGAACATGTTTTTTTACACTTCATGTAACGTACCCTTAAAAATCAAACTCTCCGTTTCAAACTCCCAAAGCCTGAAGTTCGTTCAGATCCAGTGGCGGCTCGTGCTCTTACCATTAGAGCAGGGCTGCACAGCATTTTGCACCTTGACTGACCCCAGGAGCTGCGTGCGAGCAACTCAAGTGCAAACCATAGACGAGAGATACAGGTAGAACTCTATGATGCAAACCCGGGCCGCGTGGATGAGTAGGAATAATACTCTTTCTAGTGGAGACCGCCTATGAACCGCAATTCGAACCGTAGCGCGTAAATTGAAAGAGCAAATAAGAAAATATTAGAAACGAAGACTGTTACATACAGTTCATTACCTTTTATTTTGGAAATATTTGTTGTCGATGTATGACAAATTGAACCTAAAACAAATTAGACACATATATTTGATTTAGATGTCGGTATTATAATTGCTTGTAGGGCTGATAATGTAATTTGCATTGCTACTATGTAATCACAAGTTTAGCGTGCTGCTAAATACAAGATTGTACTATTTAATCTTTTTGTTTTAAATTATTTTTACTACGCTGATGTCAATGCAAACAACCTGGGAAGTAGGAGTACCTGCATGAGTACCCGCAAGATGCGATGTCGTATATTAGACAATATGGCCGACCAGACCTATTCCGTACATTCACTTGTAACCCACAATGGATCGAAATCACGTAGGAATTGCAACACATCCATACACCACTTGATGGACATGACATCACTGCCTGAGGTTTTAAACAAAAACTAAAATCTCTGAATAATTTAATTATAAAGCATCGTGTGTATGGCCAAGACCGTTGTTGGATGTACTCTGTTGAATGGCAAAAGCGTGGTCTGCCACATGCGCACATTTTAATCAGGTTAGTTGACAAAATAAGGCCGGATGAAGTTGATTCCATCATTTCAACTGAAATTCCTGATGTTGACCCAAAATTGCATGCGGTCGTGACGAAACACATGATACATGGACCTTTCGGAGTTTTCAACAACTCACCCTGTATGGTCGACGGTAAGTGTTCCAAACGATACCCAAGGGGCCTGATTGCTGACACAATCACGGGAAATGACAGATACCCATTGTATCGTCGGTGATTGGTAGTTGTGAAGGCAAAAGGACAAAATTTTGATGTAGACAATCGTTGGATTGTGTCATACTCGCCAATATTGTCCAAAGCTTTTGAGGCTTACATCACGTGGAATATTGTAACTCCGTCAAATCAATTCAGTAAATATATAAATATGTTAATAAAGGCAGCGATGTGGCTATTCTCGCTGTAACAAATGCAAATGACGAAGTATCTCAGTATCAGATGGGTCGCTATGTTAGCTGCAATGACACAATTTGGCGCATCTTTTCCTTTGCGATCCATGAATGACACCCTACAGTAGTCCATTTGGCAGTTTATCTAGAAAACGGACAACGATTGTATTTCAAATCAAGGCAACGCGGCGGCCAGAGCGGCATGTCCACCGTCCACCACAATAACAAGTTTCTTCTCAGTTTGTCAAACAGATGTTTTCGCTCGCACTTTGCTGCATGGTGATGTTTCACGCTGTTGCACATGGAACGCAGCATCAAAATCGTTTCAGCGGCGAAAACATGGAACTCAGTTAAAGGACATCCAAATGTATTTGCTTCAGGCGCTTTAAGCCTCGTCTACAGAGTACATTCGAAAAAAGACGAATCTTACTAACTTCGATTGTTGTTGGTGAATGTTCGTAGTCCGACCTCGTTTCAACAAATGAGAAAAAATGATGGACATCAATGTGCGAGTTACCGTGAGGCGTGTCAACTATTGATGCGAGAATGATGCGCATTGGGATGATACACTCAAGGATTCCGTCATATCTTCATCGCCGCATCAAATTCGCACATTGTTTGTAAATATCATTTTGACAGGTTTTCCCTCAAATTCGGGAGACTTGTGGATGAAATATAGGGATAACATATCTGAGTATGTCCTGCATCGTGTACGCCGTCAAAATTTGAATCCTACACTACAAATGACTGCAGAAGTTTACAATGAGACATTTATCATGATAGAAGACATGTGTTTATTGATGCCAAATAAAGAATTGTCGGATTTGGGCATGTCAGCACCAACTATTCCTATGCGCGATGCATTTAACTACGAGTACTACTACTAAGAGAACAACAGTATGACACTGAGGCATTGGCCGAAGCAGTTCATACAAATGTTCCAAAACTGAATCAACAACAAATGATCACATACGATACTTTGAAGAAGCTGTGAACAGTATAATTTACGTCTTTGGTGCCCCCGGAGGGACTGGAAACACCTTTCTAATTTCATTGCTATTGGTGAGGATCAGATCGCAATATGAAGAAGTCCTAGCATCTAGAATAGCTGCGTCTTTGTTAGAAGGCGGGCGAATAGAGTTTTGAAAATTATTAATACCCATCTTGTATTTTAACCTAAGGCGAGTTTGATATCAAACGTGAGGCCAAGGTATTTCAAGGACTGCTTTGTTCGGTTTACCTCGGTATCGACAATGGAAATCAGCGTCGGGATCTGTTTTCTTGACAGAAGGACATCTGTCTTTTCCGTAGCAAGGTCAAGCCCTTGCTATCCTATCCATGTGACGCAAGCAAGCCCATCCATGTGACGCGTCACATCACCTGGTTGAGCTTCCACTGTAGTTCTGTCAACGTGCGTGCCTGACTGACGGCTGTAATGTTGTCGGCGTACCCTCTCAGGGCAGTATCTTCTGGTAGTTCTTGAAGTATGTCGTCCATAAGTCTGGTCCCAGAATCGATCTTTGCGCTACTACCGCCGCAACATCTGTTGCGGGGACCGTCTGCAGTGTTAAAGACTAGTGTCCTCTTGGCTCAAGTAGTCACTGGGGATTCGTAGGATGGAGGGTGGAACCTAAAACTTCTTCTCCAGAATCATTAGGATATCTGTCCATTTAGAGGAATTAAAAGCGTTCCGCGCGACTAGTGTTACCAACAGCTCTATTTTGCGGGTGTGATGCTCTACCTGCCGTGTTACTCAACGGTTTCCACTGTAATTTGGGCTGTGTCCGCAGCAGATCGCCCAGTCCTAAAACCATGTCTGTACGATAGGTTTCCGCCAGCGCGAATAGCCATCAGCAGGCGTGGTTTGAGCAACTGTTCTAGTAGCTTTCCAGCCGTGTCGAGCAAGCAACCTGTATGACGATGGTACAAGCAGTCCACATTTACCCTTGTCCACTAGTACCAACTGCTGCTTCTTCCATCGCTTAGGGAAGATACCCTTTCTCAGGCAAGTGTTATACATGTTCAGCTGAAGATTCGGCCATTCTCGCGTCGCTGTTTTCAGACTGTGATTTGTGTTGTAAAACAAATGATTTGATCTATACTACTTACAAAATGTTTAAAGCATAATTATTACATTTTTAATTAATTGTTTCGTATTTCACGTACTTAAACATTGTCACTTTTATTTATTATATCACACATATATTATATGTGTCTAGTGTTGCGTTTTCGCAACATACAATTTATCACCTATCAAAAGTCAAATTTGTACACAGGACCATTTAAATGTGTCATACATTAACAATTACTTCTTAATATAACATATTATTCAGTTTGGAGACAAAAAAATGTTCCGAGCATATATGGGTGAAGCGACCCCTAGATCAATAGCTCAATATTTACGTCAATACATTGCGCAATACCCACCTACACGAGGCAATATTTTTGCTCACTTAATTAGTTCACGGCCGACACTTCGTCTGTCAACATATGGAATAATAAGAAAAAAGTAAGTTGTGCGGCCATTGCGTTACTTATAGATTCAAAAATGGAGAATAAGAAGCGTAGGTGATTGAAAGAATGGTTCAAGAAAATAAATGAATACACTCATGAACATTTTAAACTGAACTAAGAATTACTTAACCAAGTGATTTTCAAAACTTTCTGCGAATAGACAATACATTATTTGATGAACTGTTGAGAATGGTTATACCGCGAAGTCAAAAGAGGGTACTATAATGGGAGAAGCTGTCCCCTTCAAGAAAGCGTTCGTCAATAACACTACGTTATCTAGCGACTGGAAATACTTTTGAAGATTTAATAGTCACAAGTGCTATATCTCCACAATCCACAGGCATAATTGTAATGGAAAATTGCTAATCTACAATACACTACATGAAGCATATGTGTAAGTAAAATACAATTATTTCAAAAAATTAAAAATTTATATTACGTATGGTAACGAAAACGGGGAAAATATTCCGTGATAGTAAAAGATCCTGGGTTGCTTCCATATTGTGGTTCTGTGTGTCCAGTGAATAGAGACTGGGTGTTTAGGATAGCATTATAGATGCATATGCATATAGATGCATTATATAGCATGGTTAGTGTCACATGGGGTAATGTGCGACTTTTTTAAAAACTTGTTGCGCTTTGACGCAACGCGTCTCCTAGTTCCTTACGGAGCGTTCAGGGCACTATGGAGTAATCCTCCGTTACACGCGCCCTCTAGGGGCCGCTGAGTAGCCGTAGTCTCGTCAGTTGCAGTCGCGTCAGGGAATCGCCGATACGTAGCGTCTTCGCACTCGCGTCATCTACCGATCGCCCAAAATTGCGACGAGCTAAGGATAGGGGTAAGGTTTAGGATGCTTTACAGGCGTTGGACTAGCCCCTGTGAAGCTCGCGAACTCGTTTTGTCGTAACAAATTACACACGAGGTTCTACGGGGATTCTACAAGAATTGAACCCGGAACCTCAGTGATGAACTTTAGCCATGACCCACGAGTGCACTTGGTGGCACTGGGTCACTTAAATTTAGAGTAATTTGTACAGAATATATCTCCTGAGTAATCTCAAATAATTATCTTAGCATGTTGTTGTTTGCACAATTATTAAAGAAGAATCACGTCACAGACATAAATATATAGCTACTCAGTAGAAATATAAGATTTTGAGTCAGGAAATGTCGAAAGAAGTTGGAGACCAATAATAGAGAATCAACATCACTTCGGACAACTCATGCAAGAAATTAACCTACAATTGCGAAAGCTATCAGAGATGATTATTGAGATATCTTTAATAATGAGGAATATGTGTCATGAGAACATACATTTGAAGTAAATGAATAAGTGAATAAAATGTCTAATTACTTACACCGATAGTAGAAGTATCCATTCCTTCACTACTGTCCACATCGTCGCTATCATCCTTATCTTCTTCCTTTCCGCCACACTCTAAATTGTATTTTGCGACGTACTTGGTTCTTCCTGGCCCACGAGAAACTTAATTTTCTCAAAATACCATGTGTTGATTCTATTATGTCTTTTTATTTATTTATTAAAACTGTGCGTGACGTACTATGGGGAGAAGTTAATTTGACGTTACATTTATGTCCAGAAGCAAAACAAGGGGCCATCTCAGCATTTGCTCAAGGATCAGGAAAACTGGACGAAAACCTGATCGAGAAAAGGGGCCTTGACCCAGAAGCTAAAGTATAATACTTGTTGCAGGTTCTTTAGAATTGTATAATCCAAATGGTAAATAATATATTAAATATCATTGTTAAAATTAATATTACTACAAAAAAGAAGAACAAATTCAATCGAATATGAAGGTGCAGGTCACTGTTTTCATGGATTTCAACGGCGTAGAGGTAGAGTTCTTGCCACCAAGATGCTCGGTATAGTCTCTAATTGTAAAGAAGCAGTTGTGCAACAGTAAAGATTTTACTTGGGACTTACTTTAATTGTTTAATGTCATCTGGCAAGGTGTTGTAAAATAATGTACATGTATTGTATGTGCATTTTTTGTAGTGAGCTGTTGATACTGTCACCTGATGAATGAGTACTATGTGGAGTATTGTAATTATAGGCATCGGCGATTGCTGAAAATTTATTCCCGATCTTAAGAAAGTCATTTGACAAAAACCACTGATTCGTATATCAAGAGACAAGGTAATGGTAGAATGCCTTGATTAATATCAATATATTAATATTGATTATAATATTAATTAATACTAATATAAATAATTAGTATAACGAAACTAATTAATAAAAATATTAATATTAATTAACACAATTAATATATTACTACCTAGATTAATCCCAACACAGTTTTTGAAATTTTTCATTCGCTTTAATTCCCATCCTGAAGTTAGTGAGTGCACAACGAATAATATTTTTTACTAATTTCGATTTATTATTCCCAAGATAAAATTCTTTATATTTGCGAAGCAAATCTTCCTATTGTTAATTTTTTTAAAAATGTTGTTTCTATTATATTTTCTCGTGGTAATCCACGGAGCTGGTAAATTTCGATACACCTCGATGCACAGAGGAAATTTCTTTCAACATATTTTCTGTTTGTAGACATTTTAGTCGATGTTCACTCTAATACTGTGAAAATACATCTGACGAGTCGACGAAACAATATTTTCTAGATTGCACAATAAAAATCAAACTCATTTTGATTGACTCAAAATATTACGCAATTTTTCAATATGATTTACTGACTCAGTATTGTACTGTGATGGGTTATCACAAGGATAAATAAACTGGAACAATAAATTCACATAATTATAAATACGGACAATAGCAACAATGGGGCGTCAGAAAAGAAACAGAGTGAGTTAAGAAAACAAGGAAGAGTCAACATAATTCATAGCGGGAAATATATTACAAAACAAGAACCAAAGAATAAACAGATACTGAGTTAAAAGTTGTGTGACCAATCAGGAATTAGATTGTGTGAGAGGAATTAAAGGGTCTGCGCACTAGAAACGTACAGGAGACGCGTTTGAATACAATTTCGCGCAGGTAAGAGACAGATGAAGGGCGCGCAATATAAACAAACAAGCAGACTTTTCTGACACGATGTGAGTCGGATGCAAGAGGTGGGAGCTATTGTGATGCGGGAGGAGTAAGGCTGAATTGTTAATTTGTAAAGGCGATGTTTTTGATGTAGTTAAGAATACGATATTTTGACGCGATAATTTTAGGATGCAGACAATATTTTACGAGTCAGTAATATTTTTTCTTTGTGAGTAATGAGTAAGTAAATGTACAATCAAAGAGGATATATACTTGCGTGTGTGGAGCATCAGAGTGGACCAAATTCTGTGGAAATGTAGTCGAAATAGAGACTGGACAACGTTCAAGATTGCGGTGGATCTTCGAAAGGAAAGTAACAAAACTGGGAACATTTTTTTATTTGCCATTGTAGAAAGACCAAGTCTTGAATCAAAGTAAGAATTCTAAATTAGTAATTACGAAGGAAAATTAGCCATGCATGCAAAGGGAGGGATTTATAAAGACTATTATATAGTAATAATAACAGAATTTATGAGAGAAAAATTGTTTGTAAAAATTGTTGTTTTCAAATAGAATATTTGGATCAATACGTATGTTTCACAGTCTAATACAGATGAAAATGTCGATAAACCGAAGTAAGTATTATTATTTCTGAGTAACAACACAGAGAGTTCGCAAACATACGTAAAAAGGAAATAAATAAATTACTTTAAGTGAATGTTTCGACACGGAAAATCTGTATAGACCTGTCTATCTGACTCACACATACATTTTTATCGGAGACGGGCCGATCTTGGTACAACCTTCAGGCAACAGTCGGGTAAAATTTGAAATAATAAATTAAGGAGAATAAGTAAACAAAAAAGGTACCAGGAACGGCCCCCAGTCAGAGTTCAATATCCGCCAGAGTACAATTATCACGCAATGTATTGACAAAATACTTTAACCGCTGACTTTACAGCATAGAGCATAAACAGCACACGGACGTTTGCAGTGTTTCCATCATACTAATTAAAAGTGATGAACATAAAACATACCCATAAAACAAGATATTCACTCCATTCGTACAAGTTGAAACCTAATAACAAAACATTTGGATGTTATGGAAGATTTTCACGTAAATATCTGATTTCAGTGCATAAAATACAACAAAGAACATCATTTCTTACCTAACCCTTGTTGTCCTGAATTTTCTAAATTTCTTGATTGACAACAAACGACATACAAACGTAAAATAATGGGAAAATTGATGATGAAATAAAGAGAGCTTTTAAGATAAAGCATTAAAATAAATTATATATATTATTTTTCAATTACTTGTAACAAGGTGATGGTTTTGGTGTCTGGTTGCATTTAAAATTTCCGCTACTATTGTGACGCAAACAAGTGCGTGAAGCTCATTGGCTAAAGCAGGTTAGACTGCGCAAACAGCACCAAAGAGCACTCCCTTATCATTGCATCATGGCTTCGTTGTGCCAATCGGTGCCAAAACAGCACCTTGTGTCCAGTACCCACTGCCCAGTCTTGAGGCCAAAGTTGAGGCCAAAACCCGCCAAAAACAGGAGCACTGGAAAAAACAGAACATAGTTCAGATCATAATATGTTATTTACACCAGACGTAGCAAATTACGTTCAGGGGAAATGTACATCTGTGCGCGCTTCTGCATATAATAAAAACCAGAGTATTATAAGGTCAAAATTCCTTATAAAATATACTTGCACGTATGATGCCTGCGTTTCTCAGGCAGGGCATTTAAAACTCGAACTGGAGGTTGGGTTATGATATACGAGTTCTACGTATGCCTCGAGCGTCTTCTTTGTTGATGACGATGTTTTTAAACTATTTTTCTCGTGTTCCAAGAGTCGAACAGTACATGAAAAATGTGCGTTGTTTGTGTTATACAAATGTGAATGTTTTGAATAGTCGATCTGCAGATATACCCAGAGTTAAAAAATGTCTAAAACTACATACTACAAATCGTAGAAGTTTCATGAACTACTCCCGAAGTTGGTTGTGTGTGCAGGTTAGTACCTGTTCTCTGCTTCATGGTGTAAAACTGTCGAGTTAGTTTTGCATCTGTTGCTATTCCACTTATAGAATATCGTGGTTGTACACATTGCTGAACAATGAGAGAAGTTAATATCTTCTTCAAAATACACTATTTTTTTTATCAAAAGCGGCTGATATGTAATGAAATAGCTTATTACATGTAGAAAAAAAAAGCCATCAAGTTATAATATAATTTTGTATTTATTATAGATAAAAATAGATGCTTTCATTTGCAATCAACTTGCTGTTTGTTCACTGAAACTAATGACTCAAAATTAAAAAATAATCAACATAATAAACTACACTTTGAATGTTTTGTTGAATATCTTAGTGCTTTAATCCCAACGAGACATGCACTCTTCATGGAGTGGACAAGATTCTGGCAGAATTTGCACCTATTTAGAACCTTTCCTTCTCCACATGATTTAGCTCCTCTTTTGATTTTGCTCCCTTTTGACTTGACATATACAGCCCGAAATAAAGAAGTTTTGCCTGTCCCTTAATTCCTGACCTTTATTGATGTGCTTGTTTGCGAAAGCAAATCTTTTATAGTTTTCTCTGCTTATAAACAGCCTCTTGTATTGATTGTCCATGATACCATGAGTTCATAAGACGCTATGAAGTGCCTGATAGTTTACCTCCTTGCATTCATTCACTAAGAGTTGCAATTGAGAAACACTTAGGGTTTAAATCAGGGTGGCCACTTTCTGGAAAACATGGAAAACCGGGAAAAATTAGGGTTTCATTGCTCTGGAAATGTTAGGGAAAAATCATGGAATTGTTAGAAGAAACATTAGAAGTTAGGAAAAAATTTCAGAACCTTATAGTAATATATATGCTTTGGTTTAACTTATTAATAATTACTACAACGTTAATTTTGGCTGAGAAAATATTGCTGTACCTGCGCAGAGTGAAATCGGAGACCTGACCAATTTTAATTAGGCTGCCTTTAATATTTTCTTTAAATAGTGTGAAATTAAAATTCTTATCAACTTAAGATTTAAAAAAATCTGGAAAAACAGGAAGTCGTGTGAGTAGTCAAGGAAATTTGTCCCAAGAAATGAGTGTACACCCTGTAAATGATTATTTGTTCTTTGTTTTCTTGCTCCAATCTTTGCTCCTTTGAATGTTGCAATGGAATGACTGTCATTCACCACTTCTCTACTTGTCACAAATAACAGCAAAGTGCTAAGTTCACTATCATTTCTTTCACATTAATGTTCAGCTCCTGCTTGATCATTTTGATATTGACTGATGCTATGTAAAGTATCTATTCTTACATCTCCTAAAGAAACGGTGATAAGGAGAGTAGCTCAGGGCTGGTTCACTAAAAGTTCCAAAATCCTTCCTTTGTGTGAATAGAGAAGTTGTGAGAAAATAATGTGTTTTTCTTTGAATTTTTACATGGTGTACATTACCTCAATATTTTTGCAGTATTTCTTCATTGTTATTTATTAGTAATAGGGTAATTAACTACAGATTTTTAGAAAGAAGACGTTTTTAAACAATTAAAAAAGAATTACAAGTTTGTACTATTAAGTACAAAAATTACAAAATACCAGAAAGATAGAAAATACCAAAGCAACATAAAAACCAGTTATTACATATTGTACATTAAATTCACATAGTCGTACATTATTAATCATATTTTAGGATAGATGAAAGTGTTCCATTAAGTTAAATTTGAAGCTCACTGGTTAAAAACTTCCACCTAATTTATCTCACATCAACAGTAAAATGACAGATAGTTAAATGCCCAGTTAGTGCACATTTTGTCTCGGGGGGGGGGGGGGGGGGGGTAATAAACTGGACCCTGCATTTCAATGACTGGATTACATGTTTATAAAACAAATATAATATAATTGTGTTGGTATACACTAGTCTGTAATCAATTTAATTAATTAACTATTGAGAGAATTTTGAATTAATCCTCCATTTTTTGTATTATTTTGACCAATATGTATCCATGTTTCCAATTCTGTGTTTTTGCTGAGTTCTGCAACATGCATTCACCTCTGAATTCTTCCTTACTTTTGTGAAAGTGTTCTTTTGCAATCCTGATGTCTTCCTCCACCCCCCTAATATCCACATATTCACATTAATTCCAAATCTTCATGGAAGTAGTAAATATATACATATATTTTTTTTCCCCTTTTGATCCTTCATGTTGTAAAGCTTTTCTTTTCTTGCTACAATCATGCAATACAAATATATGCAAAATATTTGAATATTAATATTATTACAAATTTCACCATTCACCATCATCAAAAAATTCAAATGTTTTGAAGAAATTATTGAGGAAAAAAATATCTCAGAGAAAGAAGCCATTAAATTTAGAATTAACAAATTGAAGTTAGTTGCAAACTTAACTAAAGATGTTTTTAATAAGAAATCAATTTCCATCAATGCAAAACTTTGGCATTATTCAACAGTTGTTAGACCAGAGGCATTGTAAGCAATGAAATGTCTAATTCTAAATAAGAAAACGTTGTTAAGAGGAATTGGAAACTACTGAAAGCAAAATTCTCAGGAAAATCTTGTATCATATTAAAATTGGATATCAGTTCCAACATCATCATAACAAGGAACTATGCAAAAATATTGAGGAAGTTACAGACACAATGAGAAAAATATTACATTATATGGACATCTTTACAGATTAAATTTGCAAAAATTAACAGGAAGACTTTAATTATTTCACCAAATTAAAGATGACCCATATGTGGTTTAAAGAAGTTGGAAAGGACTTGGAGGTGCTCAAAATAACACCAGCAGATATTACTGAGCAGTCTTCACTAAGGACCAAACTCGAGAAATTTCCAGGATTTGAGGACTAGTCAAAAAAGAAGACAGGGGCCCTTTGGACTGAGGAGAAGAAAGAGAAACATCAGGTCAGAATGAAAGAGATATGGAAGCAAAGAAAAGAAGAAACATGTGGAAAGTTGAATAAATATTGTCCATAGTGGCTCATTCAAAAATAAAAAAATATTAGAAAATTTAATTACATAAATATCTTAATAAAGTTTAAAACTAGTGCAATGCTGCAGCAAACGTGCTGTTCCAAATCACACAAAATAGTTTTCCAAAAAGTAGCACACACACTAAAAAGAAAAAAAAATACTTGCCTATAACTTTGCAATAAATTATATATTTTAACAATAACAGTCTTCATGAGTACTGCGATAATGAAGTGTAGTATATTTATGAAATACAACTGATCTTTACATAAAGCGGTCATTAAGTATATTAAAAATATTTGCATTTGTCAATCAAAATTGAAACTGAATTGTGGTTTTTGTGGTTTTTTCCTGAGTTTCTGAGTATCTAATAAAAGTATAGACACCATTCACATAGCTAGATGCATGGTTTTCTTTTAATTTCTGTTTACAGTGGGAATTGATGTATTTCAAAATGTGCAACTCCCAAATGAACAATAAAATAATAGGTGAAGCCTGGCTGTATCCTAACATGACCAGGCAATTTGTAATAGACATGTGGAATGTAAGAAGCATGTATGAAAGTAAACTAGAGATAATTAAAAACAAAATGGTAGGAAACCACATTATTCTCTTAGAATTCAGTTAACTGAAATGGATTGGATAAAGGTTCTTCAATTCTGATGGATACATCATATACTATTCTGGACAAGAGAATAAAAGGCTGCAAGGAATGGAAATTATAGTGAAAAGGGATATGGCAAATGCGGTAACTGGATACAAAGCAATAAATTCCAGAATCTTGAGTTTGTGCAATAGAGCAGACCCTATAATTGTTTCGTCCTTCTACATTAAATCACCAGTCATTTACATCACCCTTTCTGATGCAGATGAAATTTGACACATGTGTTGTATGAATAAATAATAAGAAAACTACTAATTTTGAGTAAAATATTTCTACTCATTTGTGAAATACAGCCAAGTAAATTACTACAAAATTGGGATCCCCCAAAAGTTTTAAATTGATGTAGAACCTCTCCTCATTAAGTAAGTGAGCTGGAAAATTGTCATTTTACAGCTTTCTTTATGGCTTTTTATATGATATACAACTCAACAAGTTTCAAAAGTTTTTCGAATTTGAATTAAAATTTTTAGTTTTAGTTTTTTCAAAATGCATTACATCTAAAAAATTCCTAAACACTTCTTATATGTTTTTAAACTTACCATGTAAGTGTAAATTTGGGATCATTATGGGTTCATATGGTGATCTTTTCTTAAATTGCACAATATGTTGTTATGCTTGATTTTACTGATTTAAAATGCATTTCAAACAAATTATAAGCCTTGATATAATCAAATCATTAATTTAGTGGTTTTTATTGGTGTGTGTTGTGTTTTATTATTATTATTATTATTATTATTATTATTATTATTATTATTATTATTATTATTATTGCTGCTCATAATCAGGGCTCAGATTCTGATGACCTGTCATTTTTTTATTGGTGCATTCTAGATGTAGCCAACTTGTAAATATGTACATGTTTTTCACAACGTATAGGTGATAGAAATGTATAGTTATTGGGTCATATTTTGTAATTTTTGCCATTTTTCAATTGTTACGATATTTTTCTGGAGGTTTTACGTAAATTTAGTCTTATCGTAACTTGCTTTTTTTAATTTTTATTGTCCACTTCAATTTTTTTTCGCCACTATGATTATCCAACCATTTATTTGTCATTCAGTATTGAAGAAGTAAATTGGTAAAAAGGAAATCACAGTCACAGATTTATTTTTCTGTATTTATTATTATGACTATTGTTATTATTATTTCTATTGTTAATATTGTTGCTTTATTATTATTGTTTCAACTATTGTTAAGGCATGTATTATCCGCGCACGTTTTGTTGAGCCCACGCTTCGCTAAGTGCGAGAGGAGTGAGGAATTGTGTTATTTTCACGAAAGGAATTTTATATCAAATATGTAGTACTTCTTATTCTTATTTTTCTGTTTATTTTTCTTATTCTTCATTTGTTGCGTTTGTACACGCGTTGAGCGCGCCTTGGAGTAGTCCTCCGCTATTTGCTTTTATAGGAGTAATCCTCCTTTATTTTACACCCAGTATTGTCTAGGGGCCACTGGTTAGTCAAGTCACGTCAGTCGCAGTCAAGTCAGGCCCCCTATAGGTAGCGTCTTCGCGCTCGCGTCTCGCACACGCCTTGCGTCATCTACCTATCGGCCTGAATTGGAAGGAGCAAGGATAGGGGTAAGGTTTAGGACGCTTCATAAGGGTTGGACTAGCCCCTGCGAAGTTTGCTAACTCGTTTTGTCGTAACAAATTTCAAATGAGGTTCTACGGGGATTCTACGGGAATCGAACCCGGAACCTCAGTTTTTAGATGCAAAGTAGTTTCTATTACACGGGAGCGAACATTTCTGATTATCAGATTTGGCCTACAATGCTCGTTACTATAATTTATTCTTAATTCAACTAATGTTGGCACAGGAGTGGGGGTAAGTATTTCGGAGCTCAAGAAAATGCACGAGTGTAATAGTAAAGCTCGATTGGGCGGGGGGATTAACAAAAAAATATCATGTCGTCGAACGGTTGGGGATATCATGGTAAAACAAAAACTAGGTTGGTCCCATGGGTAGTATCTACAATGTGTTTAAATTGCATATTGATAATTGCGTAGGTTTTGAGTTAAACAAAAAGAAAAAGTATTTAGTCTGAAAATTCGAATATCACAGACACTTCAGATTTATTTACCTGTATTGATTTATTACGACTAATGTCGAAATGTAGCTAATACGCGAATTAACCTGTTAATGTTTGCATTATCCGCAATAGGGGATGAAGAACTAGTTTAGAAGTATAGTTAAGCCGGATAAAGTGCGCTGCCAAGACGAGGTGGCTAGGGTGGGTGAAGTAAGTTTCGGAGTGGACGAATAGCAGATATTATGTGATTAACAGGGAAGAAACTGCTGGTGGGAAGTTTTTGAGGGTACTGAGAGAGGGGGTTGTATTACTCGCGCAACTTTTCTTGAACGATGATCTTACTTCCCCTCTCTGGCACAATAAACAAGGAGAAAGCTCGCATCGAGCACTGATGACATTCTAACCACATCTTCACTGGTGCGAAATAGAACCAATTTTCTTTTGTAGACAAGAACTTCTGTCCGTTATTTTCTCCAAAAAATCTAAAGAAATTACCGAAGCAGGTAAAGATCTATCACAGGAGATACTTCGAACTCATGAGAAAGTTAAAACGCAAATTATTAAGAAAGTTACAAAAGCATGACTAATTCTCCAAAGATTGGCAATGCTTCCTAAAATCTAGTGGCCGATTTCGTAACTAATACTCTCACTATACCCGCACTTCTTCAATCCAACATTCAAGAAAAGTTGCGCGAGTAATACTTTAGGTTGTGGAGAGTGCAATGTCCATTCAAGCGGTTCCGCCTCGTGCTTTCTCCTGCGTTGTTTTGCGCTCGCCTCTGCGCTCCGCCAGCGGCGCACAGTGGGCCGAAGCGGGCGCAGTGGAAGGAAATACTAAATTCGCAGAAATGGCAGATCAACCGACGACGTAAGCGACATCAAGAGTCCGATTAAATGAAGTAGGTGACAGACCTTGACGAGTGAAGGGGAGCGAAGTTGCCAAGTTGCGAACTTGTTGCCAGGCTGAGCACATGTTCCTGGGACGCGAAAATAAACTTGAAATAAATATTTATAAAAGTAACAATCCAGATACTCGTATTGTAGGAAGCAGCAGCTTGTTCAGGAACGACTACACTTCACTCTTCACTAACTTCAATACAATCACAACCTACACTCTATTAACTCACTTATTTACACTTCATTACACTAATTTATACGGCGTTGGGAAATACATCGCTCATATCTGAGCCACTGTGAGTTTCACATGCTATGTCTGTAGGACTACCACTCGAACTACTTGAACTTTCTTAATTAATAATAAGCTCTTCAACGTCGTTTTCGTCAACGTCAAAGGAACGACTACACTTCATTATTGATTTCCAGAAACGCTCAAATGCCATTTTTTCGAAAATGTTCAAATTTATTCTTGAAATTGTTTTTATAGCTAGTGATAAATCTACTGCATAAGTCGACAATAAACGCCATTTTGCTGTATTTTGTTTTTTCAAATATTACCCAAATGCATTTTTATTTTCTCGTCCTAAGAAGGAACTTCTTAAGAGAAAGTAATGTAACCCTGCGCGAAAAATGGCGAATTTTGGACTGAATAATTCTTTTTACAGTGCTCGTAACGAAAAAGCCGATAAACTCCAGTTGCTAAATTTTCAAAAAAATCATCTAACACGTGGTGTAGGCAGAATTCCTGTTTTGTGGCTCCTTGTTACCGAAAAATCGATTGACAATCGCAAAACGTCATTTTGTCCGTCTGTCTGTGAACGTTAGCGGCTAAACCGTTCAGTCGATTTTCTCCTAAATCGATATTCTCTGATTGATCTGACTGATGTAGCGCATTGAATTTGAAACCGATATTTTAATTTTGGTGGTACTTTATATGAAGCTCCTGGGACATTTTCAAAATTTTCAATGGCGCCATCGATTTTGATTAAATTTTGTTGTTGGATAGTCTGAAGGACGTTTAAAAGAATGCGCAGGTCTCAAGTTAAAATGTTCGAAAATGAGTATTTTGGAGTAATTGGGCGTCAAAGTTTGTCGCCCGCTCTGAAAATCCTGCACTTCTTGATCGTAATTTTAAATGTGTTTTGAGACAGTTGGATGCTACGTAAGTGAGAATGTGTATATTATTACATATTTCATATTATTATTATTATTATTTATATGTATTTATGTTATTTCATTTTAAATTGTGTTAAATGTGAAAACGAATACATGAGCGGTCATTGTTGGTTGTTCCCCATTGTTGTAACGCCGCACAGATATTAAAAGGTGATATTGACGGCTGCTTTTTGTCCGCTGTAATAAAACCGAATACTTTTATATATTTGTAGAATATTACTATGCCGTAGTGTTCAATAATTACTATTACTAATTTTTCAATCTATTTGCATTTGTTTGTCAACGCTATCAGTATCGTATTATTTATTACCTTTTACTTTTACTTTCTCGCATACTGCTTACTTTTCGCTCCAAATGTTCTACGAAGTAGTGATAAGTAATGGCGAGAAAGTGGTGCTGTGTAGCTCCACTATTTTTATTTCTCACCTCGTTAGTATTTACATTACGCGTATTTCCTATATATTATCGCATTTGTGAGTACGATTGCTTCAAATAATTTGTGATAAAATTTTCTCAAAAACTGATAAGTTTTGGGTGTAAATGAGCTTCAAAATAGGTATTTTCAGAAACGGTCAAAGTACATTTTCTCTTCGCTTCTAATTATTCACCAATAATTTGATATAGAACCAGGTTTTACACATCTATAATATTATTTAATTCATATTTCAGTTGTACCATTAGGAGATTGAAAAATTGAAAAAAATATGTGAGAAAAGTTTCTTTAGGCGTCAATGGATGGGCGCTAAAATGAGGTGGGAACAAACCCGAAAATATAGCCCAGACTAAAAGGGTAAGAAAACTACATTAAATTTTGTGACATTCTGTATCCCCACTAGTTACCATTTGATAAGGCGCATACATAATGCTCGAAACGTGCCAATACATTAACTCACTTCATTTCTGAATGTATTTTCATTCCCTCAAGTCCTAAATATCTCGTGTAAATCAAAACATAAATCAGTTGTGTGCATTGAGGGAACTGTTGCCCCCTGAATAATATCAGCTTTTGACCTCTATGCTGGAAATTCCAATATCTCTGATGATTGTCGAGTTTGTCAAGTAATGTTTACATATCAAATACTCGTAAGTGGTACCAAAACAGCACGTACTTTCTCGTCTTTACTTTAACGCAAAAATTTCGCGAAAAGTACTTAAATTTTCGAAAATTGTACATGACCTTATTTCAAAATCTATCTTTAAGGGACATATTTCATTAAGGAAAAAAATCTTTATCTTTAATATTTCAGTGGTAGGAAGACTTCAGAAAAAATTGTGTACTTTTGCAATTTACGAAAAATCAGAATTTTCAAGAAACATGAGACCTGCGCCATTCTCTTAAACGTCCTTCACCCTATCCAACAACAAAATTTAATCAATAACTTTGGAGCCATTTTTTTTGAAAATGTCCCATGGGCTTCATGTCACCCCTAAATTAAAATATCGGTTTCAAATTCAAGGGGACGCGATATCAGCCAGATCGACTGTGGAATATCAATTTACGACAATATGGATGAACGATTTAGCCGCGACCGTTGTTCACAGACGGACGGACAGACACGTTTTGCCGTTATTCGATTTTTCCGTATCAAGGACCCACAAAACATGGATTCTGGCTACAGCACGTGTTAGAGGACTTTTTTCTAAATTTAGCAACTGGATTTGTCCACGTTTTCATTACCAGGGCTCTGTAATAAGAGTTTTTCTGACAATAATTCGCTGTCAATGATATATCGTATTGAAAACTAGCATCATCACTCCATGGCCGCTTACGAGAGACTAATGTAACATGTGGGTACATGTGCATTCGTAATGCTCCAAGTTTATATGCCAATGCATTCATAACTTCCAAGTACCGTTAACCACTGACGAACGTACTTTACTAATGGAAATCTTTTTGTTCTCAGGTGTCCTTAGGTGCATACAATAGCGAAAATTATGAATTGGAAGACAATATTAAAAGCAAAGCATTCAAAGAGATTTCAGTTAAAGTAACGTCTCTCAGATTGGACATTGTTTTGAAAGCAACTCTGCAGATGTCCAGGAAGTAAGTACACGCATGCTATTAATATCGCGGCTCAAGCTTGTTCACTATAAATTTGGAATTGAAATATTTAGATGGAGCCTTTAATTGGTCGTATCCGTAAAGAGTGTCAGTTGCTACAGCTGATTTAGTGAATGTCACGAAAGCGATTTTTTTTGGAAATAGTGGAGCAATTTTGTTTCAGGCGCGTGATTCCATTTCTGCGATTTCTTAATCTCAAATCAGTTGCATTTCGATTACAGAGCTCTAGAGTTAGTTTGGAAAAGGGTTTAGGTGAATGCGTTTTGTTATTTGAGAAAACTTTATTTAATACTAACAAAAGAAACATAGAATCAAATTTTGAAAAATATTGTTTGGAGCTTCATGTATTGTACTCCAAAAATCAGAATATGCGTTTCAAATTCGCAGGCTTTGAGTTTCACCAGATAGAGAAATATCAGTTTTGGAGAGAATCCTATAAAAAGTGTCGGTTCTAATGTTGCTCGCATACGGACGGACAGAAACGTTCTGTTGTAAACAAATTTTGAAGGTATTTCATTGCTTCTGACCATAAACGTTTCTTCACTATTCGCTCTGTCTTTTTGCGTTAGGAGGAAGGTGGAGAACGTTATTTTATCAGCAATTATAAAATCAGTTCTGTTGTTTATTCAAATAACGTGAATTTTCGCAGATGCAAAACGTTTTGCATGGCCCGGAAGCGAAATTCACTGATTTTCAAATGCTGGCAACCAGGCTGGATGAATTTGTTCACGATTCAACCAAGTGAAATAAACACCAACGTAAAAGAGAGAGGGAGAGGGGTAAGGATTAAGGAGTCTTAGAAAACGTGAAGAATGTTTGCGTCTTCGAAACGTCACAAACAACTTTTAAGATTCTTTTTACGACAAAGTGGCAATAACAATTGATAATAAAATTTCTCTACCGTGTAAAAGACCCTATTTGCAACGGCAAACGAGCGATAGATTTTTCTTAAAGACACCGAAGTATTAAATCTCCGACACCTCTCACGTCAAGGAAAACGGAAAGCTCGCAAAAACGTGAGCTGATAGTATTTCTTATCGTGTCATGAAATGTTGCGAAAATGCTTAAAACATTTTGTCATTCTCATCCTCAGGCCCACGGGCTAATCTTTTTTTCTCATAAGCGTCATCTCAGTTCACCTGTTTAAACTTGGAAATTTCCGTCTGTGACCTCTAACACAGTGTAACGTACTAGCCAGCGAGCCTCGAGGCATCTATTTGGATGCGTGATAAGGGATTAGTAACAGGACGCGTGATAAGGGATTAGTAACAGGAAATCCCCTCGCAACAGGAGGGAGAGAAGGGTTTTTCCTAAAAGCAAGCACTCGGCGAAGGGAGACACGAGGCTTTGGGGTCCTCTGGTCGGAGACCCAAATCTCATGCAACCAAAAGGCAGTGCGGGGTCGGCGTGACGTAGTAGGTCACGTGAGCCTCGAGTATATAAGGGCCAGTGGGTTGGTTCTGGTGAGAGTGGGAGAACCTCGTGCAGTTGCACAAAAACTTGGCGCCACGACGGTGCAGCGGCGAGCAGGGCTCGCGAGGCAAGTCACCTGTTGACAAGACTGCGGAGGACCTTGTGTCCTTGGGTGACTGCGGTCACGTGGGAGCGATGCTGTGTGCGTGCTCCGAGGTGAGGAGTGGTTGAGTGCCACGACTCGCGGCCGATTCTCAATTGGGTAAGATCGCTCCTGCGATCGAGGCAAACCATCAGTTGGTACGCCGGTACGGACTTTGTGTCCCAGTGTGACATGCGGTCTCGGAAGCTTGGCCTCGTGCGCGCTTCAGATGTAGGAGTGGCGAATGCCACAATTGAAACCGATCATCAATCGCGTTGGGACTCCCGCGATCAGGGGATAGCAGGACTATGGTGTAAAGTGTAAATTCATTGTAAATATTCGTTGTGTTTTCTTTGTAAATAAATATTTGTTATATGAAAGCTCTGTGTCTGTGTTCGCTGTGAGTATCCATGACGTCACAACAGCAACTTAGCGTCCTACGTACTCGTACATAATTTTCAGCAGCCTTCTTGAAGGAGAGCAGTGCGGCAAACGGGAAAGAGGGCGAATAATATTTGAACACAAGGGAGAATAATGTTTCTTCGGTGTTCCATAAATTGCAAACTGGTGGAACATTAGTTGAATTGTTGAAAATATATGTTGCGAAGTATTCTTTGAGGAACTTTATTAATATTAATTTCTTGAAATTTCAGTAATTAGAGTTTGTGTTGATCTTGTTATGACCTACAATTTATAAAACATATCTTTTTCAGCAAAATTGAAACTGCGTTTTATGAAAATAGAATAAAAGTGAATGGCCGCAAAGTGACAAAGAAAAGCGCACAAGTGAGTACCCATAGTCTTATTTTTAATATTTTTAATTGTTTCGTAAGATATCAACGCCAGACGTATTGAAAATAACATCTTTATTTTATCTCGTAATACTTCACCTAACTTATATAAAAATTGTACGTAAAGTATTATGGCGTGTCCGATTATATCTGTTTGATGACTCAGTTTAATGCATACATATTCTCATCTGCTTTTCGTCGTGATTGCATCGATTCTGGCTAGACATACTCTTCGCGAGAGCGTGTAAAGCCCGTGGCGTTGTGCGGTGCGCAGGTGGCCGAGGGCGACGCGCTGGACGTGGCTGTCGCCGACGGCCGCCAGGGGCACTTCGAGCGGGTGGCGCGCGTGGAGCTGCTGCAGGTGAGCGAGGAGCCCGAGGGCTTCGCGATCAAGTTCCTCAAGTACAGGACACTGGCGGAGGACGCGGCCCCCGACGAACGTCGGCGTTGACACAGCGCTCGCCGCTGGTGAGGAGTGATATTTACTTCGGCAGTGAACGCAATTCACAAGGGAACGATTGTAAATTAGGCGATTTGTAATTACAATATCACTAAACAACCTTATCAAAGACTTCAGAAATTCTAAATTAACATCGCAACATAGCAACTTTCGAAGTAATAATTAAAATTTTTATGGGGCTATCTATTATATAATTACAATATCTTCAAACAACCTTATCAAAGACTTCAGAAATTCTAAATTAACATTGCAACATAGCAACTTTTGAAGCAATAGTTAACATTTTTAAGGGGCTATCTATTGGCGAACCGCTGTACCGCAGCTCCATAACACCGTAGTAGTGTGTAAATTTTAGTCAAGACGCTCCCTTACTATAAGAAAAATAACGCAACAGAACTGAGGTGAAGCGCATTTTAAAGACCAAAGAGTAAATAATACGCTACTATGAGGTGGAATCTTGACAAACTACGACAGGAATATCAACAGCTAAAATGTATGGCACAGTAAATTTTACTCACCACTAGTATTGTAGGGTTAACAAGTTATATTTACCAAAATAAAACTTGTAAAAATCACTCCACGTGTAACTACTTTATTTGCTCATCAAATGTATTCCTACTTCTCTAAATCCCACTCAAGTCCAACTCCTGCAGAAAAAAAATTGAAAAAACTAGATTACACTGATAAAATTGATCAAATTTCGAAGATAACCTCAGTCCCCCTTCCCCCCCCCCCCCAACTCTTCGCGCGCAAGAGAGACAAGACCTTTTCCCCCCAGCTGCTCCACGCCTCGGGCAGGGTCTCTGCGCGTCAACGCTCCGTGGGATGACAAATGCATTTACAAGCCAGTCGATGAAGGCAGCACTATGCTTGAGGGAGAAGGACCATTGAGTCGTGGCTGACGCCATGTTCTCCGGCAGCTCCCCCACTCGGGGAGGCGCGTGACGGCGCGCCAACACCCCGTGGCTGATAGGTCTCTAAACTGCGATTTCCGCAATTCTGCCCCTGGCACGTATCAGCTGTTGACGGTTTCATCCAATCGGAATCGTGAACGTCACCATAGTGACGTCACTATGGTGGCGTTTAAGCTCTCGATTTGCTGAAACTGTCAACAGCTGATACCTGCCAAGGGGCATAGTTGCGAAAACCGCAGTATAATTTACTGCTATTCAGTAATTGGTTTTGCTATTGAGTGAATGAGTGTTTCCATATTTGAGAAAAATATCTTGTTCTCAATATGGAATTGTAAATATTATTTAGAAAAGCAGTACTAATCCAGTCGGTAGATACTGAAAAATGGGGTTACCGGTCTTAAAAACCTTTTCTTAAAATATATTGAATGTACTTTGCCTCTAGTTAAAACTCCCAAGTTTTCGACCTCCTAGACCCTGTACTAACGCCGGGAGGCCCGAAAAAATGGTAATTTACTTTTTTCGGGTTTTCTTTATAACTCTTTAACCTTAAGTCACGTAGAAAAATTATTTAATTCAATTTTAAAGTGGATGAAATTTCCTACAACATTTGTATCAAACATTTTTTCGAATCTAATAACCAATCGAGCTATAGCTTTTCAAAGAAAACGATTTTTTTCATTTATCCAAAAATGTGGAAATTACACACGTTTGTTATATTTAACCAACTTATAATAAATGTATTTATTACGTGTAATACTATTATTTATCTTACCGTTGGTGAAAACATTGCCTTACAAATGTATGAATTCTCGAAAATATTAATATATCCCCCGAAATGTACTGTACTGTATGTTGTGTACTATAGGTATGTTTTCGTTTTCAAGCTTAACTTTTCATCGCAGAAACAATGTCATTTCGACAAAACTTAATATTCATTGTCACTGGGAAATTGCAATGGGAAACATTCGATAGGAGGTGGCGTAGCGTGGTAATTTTTTCTGGGTAGGCTCCAGAGCAGATTTTCTTAATTGTAATATGTCAAAATGACAATTATTGTCTAGTTGTGAGAACTATATAGATCATCATCTCTAAAAATTAACTCTTGTTTCGTCAATCTGTACAGCTTCTGATATAGTATGGTCAATTTTTATTGTTCTAATTCTTAAAAGTTTACGGTAACAGCTGATATTTGATGAATCCTGTGCCATGATTTTGTTTAAACTCGCGTCGACTATTTCTATATCATACCGACAATAGTTATTTCTTGAAAATAAGAAAAATGGTAGCAATAAAGTCTGTTCATTTTTACACAATCATTCAATCATACCTTTGTGCATCACCTGTTTTTTTTGGGGGGGGATTTTTTTGTTGTCATTTACCTTTTTAAAGTGAGACGGCGTAGGTCATTTAGTTTCAACTTCTAGTAGACGGATTAAATGGCAGATGTAGGTACGTTGGCGACAAAATAATTGCAAGATTGTTACCTTGTGATAAAGAGATATTTATTTCAATAAACAATAAGGTACTATTGTTGTTTTGCTAAGGTACTGTTGATTAAATACTAATTGCAGCCAAACACAATGAAGTAACATTTATTTCCCACCTGTGAGAACGAAAAACCAAAAATCAACGGATTTCTGGAGCTGGCTCGTACCGCACATTTAGTAAGATATAGTATGTTTCAATGTGATCTGCCAATACTAAGTATTACTCGCGCAACTTTTCTTAAACGTTAGATTGAAGAAATGCGGGTAGAGTGGGGGTATTAGTTACGTAATCGGCCACTAGATTTTAAGAAGCAATGCCAATCTCTGGAGAATCAGTCATGCCTTTGTAACTTTCTCAATAATATACGTTCTAACTTTCTCAGGAATTCGAGGTAACTCCTGTGATGGATCTTCATCTGCCTCGGTCATTTCTTTACATTTTTTGGAGAAAATCACAGACAGAAGGTCTCGTCTTCAAGAAAAAATAGTTTCTATTTCTCCCCAGTGAAGAAGTGTTTGGAATGTTGTCAACAGTGCTCGCTGCGAGCTTTTGTCTTCAACAGTTTATTGTGCCAGCAAGGGGGAAGCAAGGTCATCGTCAAAAAAAGTTGCGCGATTGGCTCATTTCAGCTCTCTCAACTCGAGAACACGTCTCTTGGGCAAACAGTTGTGGAAAGGTCACAGTAACCTGAACAGAATGCCAGCTGAGCAGGCGGCTGTTGATAATTCGAGTCAGGTCAGTTTTTTAATGACGTTATAGAGTTAATTTTACTGACTAGAAAATGTTTATTATAAAAACTGATAGAACCAAATGGGTGAACAATGTTTTTTTTTATTGTAATTGCTAATTAATTAATTTCGCACTCTGTTGTTCATGTCTCTCATAAGAGTCGTTTAAATATATTCACATTTTTATAATAAGATCACAAATCTTTTAATTCATTTATAAGCAAAACCCAACCATCTGTAAGATTTTGCTCAACGAAAGTGTGATTTTGAGCACTTGACAGTTATTTTATTGCCCTTGTAGCGGTACAATGTTTCCTGTCAGCTCTTTTAAAGTCTTCGGTTTCAACAAGAGGTTAGTCATTCCGATAAGTTGAGTTTGTGTATACGTATATGTGTGTGCCTTCTGTCGTGTTGGAACGAACTAATTCGGGGACTCCCGATTGGCCGGCCGGAAACTCGGGTCACTGTAGCCGATTGCAATAACAGCATATCTGCGTCTCGCATGCACACGTATTGCGCATGCGTTGAACGCCAGAGCCTCCCTCTATGACGGGTAAGTTCGCAATTGAGCGGGTAGTTCAAATCGCAAATTTTGAGGGGGATTTGTGTGTGTGTGTGTGTGTGTGTGTACACAATTATTTTCGTTTCGGCCGACTAGGACCACGCAGGGCAAGCAACCTGCCTTTACCGTGGCTCAGTTTTTCATTTAATATCACGGTGGCAGGTGCTTGCGAACACTTCTTTGGGGGGACCAGCATTTTAAGCTGGATCCGATTTTTATCCCCCAGGGTTGTTAGTCCTGGGGGTATGAAAGATGAAATGATGATGATAATGAGGGGTGAAAGGACGACACACTCATACAAACACACACAAATACACCCATGCCCGAGGCGGGACTCGAACCCGCGATCTTCTGGTCCGAGACCACTCCGGCACTACTGACTTAGCGATATATATATATATATATATATATATATATATATATATATATATATATACATATATATACAAAGATAAAATTAATTATAAACGTAAATTATTTATCATAAAATGCTTTTAACGAAATTCAAATAGTAAGTTTAATAGTTAATGAATGTTTTATGGTTTAAAATTAAACTAGTGGTGTACAGAATGGCACAATCATTCATGTTTATAATATAAATCAAATGCCTCAGTTGTATTATGTCATTTAATCATTGACAATTAGACAATCATAGACATTCAAAACCTTTGTCACTGATTTCTGCAATAACTGGGATCACGTTTATGAACAGTACTCAAAATTGCTGACGGTTTAACAATTTTCTTGAAGGAACGAACGAACGTGTGCCAATTAAGAGCTAGCATGAGCAACATCCCAGGGTGCCATATCCGTTCGCACGTTCACAATAATATAATTTCACTCTCGGTATTCGCATGGTGGAAAGAGGTGGAAGAGCTCCTGTACCAATTAAGATATGAAATACTTTATCAATTTTAGACGTTTCTACAATTTCCCCTTCCCCTCCATCCGGCACTGCGATTACATCAGTAACATATCCATCTACTTGAGTTAAACATTTTAATTTGTTTTGATAAAAAAATTATACGACATTTTTCTTTGCTTATAGTGTAACACCTCCGCGCATCTAAACAACGCGCGGTTAGCGGCCCGGTTGTAGCTCAGTCGGTGATGGAAGGAATTGTTAATGAGATTCTCGTGGACATTCAAAATAAACAATTTGATTACTGGTAAAAAAATACTTTTATTCCTGGACAAAGTTGTACCAGGGAAGTTACATTTATAAAATAAAAAGAAAGAAGATATTGAATGAAAAAAAGAAAATAAAGATTAAAATTAACAGGAAAACTTACAACTAGAGAAGAGTACACGATTATTTTATAACTAGAATTACAATAAAAAAAATGACCATTCGATGTGCCTTGGCGCGGCACCGCGTTGACAAAATTCTACAGAGGTGAATAGCCCCCAGTTACATTGCCTGAGAGCTTCCGTGCCAAAAGTTCAATGTGCCCGGGCGGGCGCGGCGAAGCTTGTGGGGGCGGCGCGACCTTCGCTGGTATGCGGCCGGGGCGCACGCCCTCTCGACAGCTGGGCGGCTTGCAGCGGCTCGCGGCGTCTGGTGACGTCAGCAGGGGGCGGCTGGCGTCTGGCGGCGTCTTCGGTGGAGTCTGTAGGTAGCCGGGGATATCGCTCACGATCGCAGGTGCGGAGCACACAACAATGTGTTCCTCCGATCTCATGAGACTGTTCTCAGACACAAATTCAAAAAGTTGCGAAATCCTTCAGAGGCGCACTCGCCTCTCCCCGCGACTGGCTCCCACCCCTAGAGAAGTTTCTCTCTGACTGATCTCAGCCCACTGAAATTTTCCAAGTGCCTTCTGAGGCGCACTCGCCTCTCCCTGCGACTGGCTCCCACCCCCCAGAGAAGTCTCTCTCGAACTGTCCTCGGCCCACTGTAATTTTACAAGTGCCTTCAGAGGCGCACTCCCCGCGACTGGCTCCCACCCCAGAGAAGTTTCTCTACCCACTGTTCTCAGCCCACTGAAATTTTCCAAGTGCCTTCAGAGGCGCACACGCCTCTCCCCGCGACTGGCTCCCACCCCTAGAGAAGTCTCTCTCGATCTGAAATTTTGTAAGTCAAAAACGCATGAAGTTAACTTTTACCCCCACCCTTTTTCCTCATATGCTCCTGCTCCCTACAATGATCGCGTCGCTATTGGCTAAAGGTGATGGCGTTGTACACTATATTCGGCCAATAGCGACGGGGGAACAAAGGAATTTTCCACTCTCTGTGTTTCTGTCGGAATACAGTGTCCCTTTGTTCCGTCTCGAAAATAGGCCATGTCTGTGAAGGGGCCCCCCGGCTACAGAATTATCGTTTTGGGTTTCCCCGTTCACGACGACAGGCGTTTCAAAAATATCCCAGATGTGGCTGCGTCTGGGCGGTTTTCAATTAACCCGTTGGCCCGGCCGTTGGGTGGGGTGTCATAAAAATCCGAAATGGGCCGGGGGATCGTGGCTATTATTAGAAGGGGGGCTGCGCGCGTGACGCCGTATGTTTTTTTCTCAGTAAAAATTCCTTAGGTATGGTTTACTTAATTTAATTTGTCTTAAGAATTCTGCACCGCTACAATAGGGTATTTTAAAAACATTTAAAGTGTTTTTTATTACTCATGTTTGGCGACGTGTTAGGTCATCAAAATGCGCTCCTTAGTTATATTGCATATCCTAGGGGTACTACATAAATGCCCGATTGTTCTGTTTAATCAGACAGAAAGTTTGCTGATTTGCTGAACCAGGAGAAATCTTTTCGTCGATTTGAGATGTAAAGAGATGATGAACATGAGAGCGTTAAGTGTTGTCTTGCTATAAATCCACCTACAGGTGATGCAGCCCACTCACATAGATGTCACGTCTACTATCAAGATAGGGAAGACAAAACATGTTTGAGAATTGGGGCCGGTCGAATAGCACCACACCCGTGCCCTCTTAAAATAATACGAAATAAGAAACTTTCATATAATCAAATGGCGAGCTGATACATGTAGCTACAGCAAACT
The DNA here is from genome assembly GCA_038098605.1 of Gryllus longicercus. Classification (NCBI taxonomy): domain Eukaryota; kingdom Metazoa; phylum Arthropoda; class Insecta; order Orthoptera; family Gryllidae; genus Gryllus; species Gryllus longicercus. Next base: position 806,681 of record JAZDUA010000201.1, on the reverse strand, counting down.
GGACTGAAGTGCTCTTCTCTAGGCAAACATAGTTCTGAGCATGCTTGTGACTCTACCCCGGAAACTGACGAGGCTGGGAGTAGCATTTCATTTATCAATCAAAATTTCGACAAAGAGAAAGCCGTCAAAAGTTTTTCTTATTGTGTTGAAGAAAGTATTGTCGCACTTGAATAAGAAAGATCAAGATATTTTCTGTAAGTACGTTATTTCATCTTCTAGTGTATTCCACTAAAGAGCCAAAAAACTCGTACACCTGCCTAATGTCGTGTAGGGACCCTGCGAGCACGCAGAAGTGTTGCAACAGGAAGTGGCATGGACTCAACTAATATCTGAAGTAGTGCTGGAGGTAATTGACACCGTGAATCCTGCAAGACTGTCCATAAGCTAGTAAGAGTTCGTGTCGGTGGAGATCTCTTCTGAACTGCACGTTGCAAGGCATCGAGAATATGCTAAATAATATTAATGTCTGGAGATTTTGGCGACCAGTAGAAGTGTTTAAATTCAGAAGAGTGTTCCTGAAGCAATTCTGCACGTGTGGGCTGTCGCATTGTCCTGCTGGAATTGCCGATGTCCGTCAGGATGCACAATGGAGATGAATGGGTGCAAGTGATCAGACAGGATGCTTACGTGTCACCTGTCAGAGTCGTATCTAGACGTATCCCCCACATCACTCCGACTGCACACGCCCCATAACATCACAGAGCCTCCACCAGCTTGAACATTTCTCTCTTGACACGCAGGGTTTATGGATTCATGAGGTCACCATACTCGTACATGTCCATCCTCTCGAAACAATATGAAACGAAATTCCAACGTGTTCCCAGTAATCATCAGTCCAGTGTTGTTGACGGGCCCACGCGAAGTGTAAAGCTTTGTGTCGTACAGTCATCAAGGGTACACGAGTGGGCCTTCGGCTCCGAAACCCCACATCGATAATGTCTCGTTGAATGGTGCGCACTCTGACACTGGTTAATGGCCCACCATTGAAATCGGTAGCAATTTGTAGAAGCGTTGCACTTCTGTCACGTGTAATGATTTTCGTGAGTCGTCGTTGGTTCCGTTTCTGCACAATCTTTCTGCGACCTCAGCGATGCCGGAGGTTTGATGTTTTACCGGATTCCCAAACACTCGTAACATGGTCGTACGGGAAAATCCAAATTTCATCGCCACCGCGGAGATGAAAAGCCCCATCTCTCTTGCGCCGACTATAACAACACGTTCAAACTCACTTAAATCGTGATAACCTGCCATTGTAGGAGCAGTAACCGATCTAACAACTGTGCCATACTCTGGTAGTCTTTTATAGTCGCCGACCGGAGCGCCGTATTCTGATTGGTTCCACATCTCTTTATTTCAATATGTATGGCTGTACCAGTTTTTTGGCTCTTCAGTGTATATTTCAATTCAATTATACCATAATTTCTTTCTTCTCTGTTGTATGTCTCTCTGCTTACTTATAATTTCTTATCAAACAGAAAATAATAAATGAACAAATAAATCGTAAAATACATTGTACATTTATTTTGTGTAATTCCATAGGACTACTTGTCAGAATTCCAAATGGCTAAGAATAAATTTGAGTAAACCTTTTGTTCATTGCCTGGCTGTTTAAAACAAAATTCTGAAAACTACACATCTAGTCGCTCACTAGCCTTAGACACTTCTCATCGGCATTCTGATTCCTGATTTACAATTCTGTTGTTTCTCGTCACCGTAACATACGAGTACTTCACATACCTCATGTTGGCTAACTTCATTCGGCCTTAAGTCTGATGTATGGTTCAAAACTTTTCCGGACTTTATCTACCTATTTTCGATATTGAAAGCATTAACCCACAAATTCTGGAATTATATAATTTCACATCGCAATGCGTAGGCAGAGTACATAGTCGCCATTTACTTTAATTTTATGGAATGTATATCCGGCGTTGCCCAGGTAATTATTTATCACAAACATCTATTAAACAGCGTCGCTCACTGGCCTCCCTCAGTGCGCATTACGCGGGATATGTACATTGCGAAATGATTTTTTTGTAGATGTGAAGCAATTTTCAATAACAAGATTTTGTCAAAGGGCTCCAATTTTTTCTTTAAACTTTTGGTAGGAATAGTGTTAAGTGCATATGAGATGACACAAACGCAATATTATTCTATTCTTTTGTTTTTTCAAAAATTACAAAAATAATATTGTATTGACTAAAGTATTGAATTAAAAGTAATTTTGTAATGACTTGTCACACGTCGTTAATACTTATATTAGTTGCAATTTGTTCACATTATTATATTTATGAGTACATGTGCTTTAAGTAGTGTCATATAAAGTTTCTTGAAAACTCACCCGTGCCTGTAGAAACTAGCTCAAAATTTTGTTTTCAAACTTTTCGAGGGGATGTACTAATTGCACTGTTTAATATGACGTAAAGTTTATTTTGGGTTATATATTTTTTTTCCCTAAAATTATACATATGTGATTTATTTGGAAGATCTCTAATGCCTTTAATATGCACATATTCAGCAATTTGTAAACACTATTGTATATGTGAATTAAGTGCTCCAAATGAATTTTTCGAAAACTGAAAAACTTTCTGTGAAAAAGATCTTCAAATTTCGAATTTACAGTTGGGCTTAAACGCCATTTTCTTAAAAACGGCTCCAACTTTCTCCAAGAAAATTGCCATTTATGACATGGTTTTACTGTTCTTTGATATTCTTACAATATTTTGTTTCTACTAGTAGGAAACCGTGATATTAAGAAAATGTTAAAAAAATGTACTTTGAGTTCGATACATTGCAGCTGGCAAGAGTATGCGGCAAGATCGTATAGCTAGACGAGACCAAAGGAAGTAGAAAATACGGGAAAGTTTGTGCCATTCAGTAGCACCACTAGTTTTTTCCATTTGACTGTTGTTAATTGTACTAATTATTATGTTGTTGAGGATTGTGATTGATTAATTTCTTGCGGGAAAGTTCAGGTTGTGTAAGGTATGGATTTGTTTATGGAACCTTTAAAAGAGTTTCAATTAATGTTATAAGTATTTAAGGTAGGTGTGGGTGTTGTGGGAATTTTTCTATGCGAGTTGATATTCCTGATACGTGATCTGAATCGAGTTCATGTTATGTTGTGGGTATGAGTTGTGTTTTAATATTTGTGACTGCTATGGCAAGTATGTTTGGACTTTTGTTTGGATCATTGGGGAAATAAGTGGTTCGGTTGGCGATATGTTGAGATTAGGGTTCCTTTTTATGTTGTATAAATATTTGTCAGCGATATTGGTAGACTGTCTTGCCCATGAGGTGTGTCGAGAGTTTAGGTCGCCTCCAATAGTGAATGGAATTGGTAGTTGTAATATGAAGATGTTGCTATTATTGATTTTTACATTTGGGGATTTATATGTAGTCATTCTTGTTTATGTTATGTTAATATATAGTTTCATTTTATAGCTGATTTTTCGAGACCCGGTGTGTTTGGTAAAGTTATCTGATGATATACATTGTTTTTTTATTAATATTATTACTCCTCCTTTCGAATTTGGTTTATCTGCTTTGATGATTTTGTAACCCTGCAAAAAAATGGAGTTTCTGGGTTGAGATGGGATTCTGTGATGCATGCCATATCAATTCTTATAGCTAGTAGGAAGTCTTGTAATTGTTTCTTTGTTGTTAATGCCGTTGGCATTCCAATTTAGTAGAATTAAATATGTTCCAAATGTGTAACGGGTGTTCCATAATTGTTGTTTATTGACATAGCAATTGAGTGTTGGATATTATATATAATTGTTGGTATTAATGATTTAATAAAATTAATTATGTAATTTTTAATACAATTTGTGTGTTTTGGGTGAATGAGTAATTAATATTGAAGCTATCATAGTTACTGTTTGTCTAATGCTTACGTTGTTGATTTGTGTTTGTTGCTAATTAATATTTGTTGCCTTTGCAAAATTAGGTGTATTGTTGGTTAGAAGTAGTCTTGGGAAGTTTGCTGTATTAAATTGAGGGGTATTAGGAAACTCCCTAGGTCTGACATTTGGACTATTTCTTTTACTTTCTAAATTGTTTCTATAATATGGACATTCTAGTGATCTGTGGTCAGCTCTACGATTTCCTTGACAATGTTTACATGTTGGCAGCGAGTTCTTTTCGTCACAGTTTGCTGATAGATGATCATCTGCACAAAACCAACACAAAATTGTATCATTATACTTGTTAGTGCTACGTCCAAAGTGTAAACACCGGTAGCACTGAAGGGGGCTCTGGATTTTCTTTCTTCTTTCTGGTTTCAGTGAGTTATTACCTATTTGTTATATTTCTAAAACATCTTCAATTTTGCGGGCTCCATCTAATGCATCTACTGGAATTGGGTAATTCGTTTTATAAAGTCGAGTAACTTTTGTTGAAGAATTGAATTTGTTATTAATTTCAGATAAAATTTCATCTTTTGAGATCGAAGGATGAATATTTTTATCACTAATGAGAATTTTTTGCTAATTTTATTAGAATACTTTTTTTAAGATATTGGAGATTTTTTAATTGCGTTTTGGGAATCGGCCAGACTGGTATTTGATTCTAATCTTTTAGTTTTTGAATGTGATGTTGCTAGTTAGTGCATGCTAGAATTTGCATGTGACGATAGATTTTATTTCATTCGCGAGAGTAACTTGATTTTTGAAAATAGTAACAAAAATTGATGGATTTTTATTGTCCTCACTTAGGTCAACTGGGATCTCTTTGTTAGCCAACTAAATCTCTTTTTGATTTCTACGTTGTATTGACCGTGTAAGACCCTGCCGGAGGCTGACTATCTGTGGTTACATGTTTTAAGAATCTGTTATCGCTGGCTTGCTTTCCTTGGAACATCACCGTGTTCCGATATTGCTGGTTTAAAGCAAGAGACTGTTGTGACTGTATTTGCAAGTGCTCCTCTGGCCGGCCTGATGATCCGGTCCTAAATAGGTTGTTGTTACTTGCAGTTTGTTGAAGATAATGCACAATTTCGATGTATTCCATGCCATCCGTGAAATCCACGTTGCCTTCACCGGAGACAACGCCAGATGAAATTCTCTCGAATTATATATCGACTTGAGAGCTTCGTTGATCATTCGCCTTGTGCTGGATAAGTCATTTTTGTTCATGCAACTACCAATACACTAAAACTGAACAATTGTGGCCACTGGAAACTATTTCGTAGTCAAAATTTTTGAAGGCTCGGAGCGATGCTGAATGACACACCTATAAGCTACACCGCGAAAGCCAACAATGGTTTAAACGTCGCGGGACATTTGTAGCTGCTGTTAGCGGAACGACTCCCCTGGCCCGCAGCAGAAGCGAGAGTTGGAGAGATGTCCATCCCCTCTATTCGTCTCCGCTGCTACCAACTTCCGTCTTCTTCGGCTCATAAGTTGTGAATTGCGTCACTCTTCGTTCCTCTTATCCCACCCCGGCCCCACCCTAGATCACTCACGCATTATTTCCTGCGTTCCCATCCGCGCTCCATGTTTGCCCTTCCTTCGCCTGAATTCTTCCCCGCTGCTACCACCTTTCTTTTTCTGCTGCTCATAATTTGTCGTCGCTCTTCGTATCCTCACCTCGTATCACTCACACACTCCCCTTAGATCCCTGCATTCCCAACTCGGCTCCATGTTCGCCCCTCCGCCAACTCCATTCGTCCACGCTGCCGCCACATTCGTTTTTCCTCTGCCCATAATTTGTGCATTCCGCCACTCGTTGCTGCTCTTATCCCACCCTCACCCTGCCCCAGGGCACTCACCCACTCCTTTTAGTTCCCTGCGTTCCCATCTATTTCACCCCTACCATCTTGTCCTCCCCCCCCACTCCACTCCCAAGTCGTCAACCTCCGTCTCGTCACCCCGTTTCTCCGTTTCCCTTCCATACCCTTCTCCCTGCACGCCCCCCTGTTGGCGATGCCCATTTGGCCGAGTGGGGCGGGGGGTGGTGTGTTGGAATGGAGTGTAGGATATTACTTGTGCATCCTCGTCGCTGAGGAGGCGGCGTCTGCGTTGGCGCGGGGCGCTGGGCGCTGGGCGCGGGGCGCTGGGCGCGGGGCGTGGGGCGCGGGGCGGGGCGGGCGGGCTCCTGGAATTGATCAGCGGCGCTGCAGCAGTGCCTGGTGGGGCGGGGGCCGCGGCGGGGGGCGTGGCGGGGCGGGGGCGGGGCGGCCGGGCCAGGGCAGCGCCAGTGCTCGCGAGCGCCCAGCGGCAGCTCCATGGCGCCCACCGCCCCGCGCCGCCCACGCAACTGAGCCTCCGCCTGCGCCCTCGGCTGCGCCTTCGCCTACGCTCAGGTAGGAACAGCCACACGCCGGGCCGCTATGGGCAAATACGAGTGCGTTGCTCGCGCCTGTTCACGGTAATTGACCGGTACTCTCATCACTTGAGCATCAACGCGTCTATATATGTGCGTCCACTTTACGCTCTGCCTTCATTATTTAAATGTTTTAATAAACGACGGTCATTTACACGTTTTCTACCATAAACACACGGTTTGCTTTTATGCAGGACATTGTACTTGATAATGTAGTCCGATCTCACAAAGACGCGTAAAGGAAAGTAATTTGTTTCTTCATTTTAAAAAAAAGTGTAAAGTATTATGCATCGATAGTCTATAATTCCATGAGGTAACACCCGTCTAGTCAATAAATAAATTCACACAATTATATGTTCTGTATTGCTAACTTCTGCTAACTAATGCTCTCAGAAATTGAAAGCGAACTGTGTAGACCGGCCCTAGAGAGTTCTTTGTAATTTCGATAAATAACCAGGAATCCATGAAAAATCCAAAAGTAATAATCAGGGTGTGTTTGCATTGAAAATGCAAATAATTGGGTGTTTTATTCCGTCTATTCTCATACTGCACGTACCTACTGAATGCTCATACCCAGTGCGTCACAGCTTACAACACTGTTGATATTCTGCTATAGCAAGGCTCTAAGGAAGAGGTTGCCCACCATTAAATATTTATTATTCTCGTGTTTCGTTATGGAGAAGCAACGTTTTTGATATGTTAATAAATGTATATATATTCAGTATGCATGAAGACTTGTTTTGTTAAAATATTTAATTTGTTGTAGTGATTTATGGCAGTTATATTTTTCATTCTGGAGCAGTGTGCTTGCTACATTTTAGAAACAACATTTTGAGTTTTTTGTTCAACCGCATTTTGCATTGTTATAAGTCACAGTAGCTCTGTATTTTTCACTATTCAAGTTCTTTCCCACTCTAAAATTATTTGCTATACTTGAAAACGAAACAAAAAATCTCATACCTTAAAATATTAAATAGTATGCTGACTTAAATTAAAAATGATATCTTAAGAAATTCACTTCAATAATTTTCTCTGTTTATTCCAATCTCTCAATCCCCATATAGCGAATATTTAGCTCATTTCGATTTACTAAATGTATATACAATTAGATTTATTGAAACTGCAATTTAATGTATCGAGTATCTGAATATTACCAATACTAAATAAATGTAGAATTTGGTGCCAAATACATTTTCTAAAAAAATAGTTTCAGTAAAATATTTATTTATAATTTCCGGATATAATTCATGGAAAATGTACTTTATCCTTTCATTTAAATCACATCCGATGTGAAGCTTGAAATGTCCGAAGCCACGGGATTCGATCTCGAAACCGGGTGATTTGCTGTCTGAAATACACATAGTACGTTTGATTGCTACAAAGGTGAAGACCGTCATTTTCCTTTTTATATCAAGAAATATTTCCGTATAAAACATTATTATGTGTTTCTAGTTTTAATTACACGGGAAATGTTTGTAAATAAAACTAGAATTATGTGTCAAATAGGTCAGAAACGAAAGATACAATTAAAAGTTCAATAGCATTCCTTACACATTTTTTTTATAAGATACCTTTATTGTCTCTTTTGCATTATGCAGTACATTTTCACTAGAAATAATTTTGCATGCTCTCACTTTTGCTGACAAAACTTTTTACTTATTCGCTCTCCATACAATTAAATAAAATAAAATTTAGCAGAAATGGAAAATCTCGTCGGTATTCATCTATTGAACATAATCGGTTTTGAAGATTCTGAAACAGAAAAAAATTGATGTTAGCAATGAAATGGAAGAAAGCAAAGGCGGGAGGGGGGGGGGGGGGGTTGGGGAACTGTTTACCTCGGGCGGACCCGGAGACATCTCCGCGGCCAGTGGCGCCCCTGGAGGGGGTTGGTCGAACCGCGCTTCTGCCCCTCGCTCCCATCTCCGCAGCGAAATTTAAATACCGACATATTACAAACAACGAAAAGAAGTTATTTTGATGAAGTGTTATCCCCGCTTCAGACTGAAAAACATGGAATCCTTTTTCGGAGGGAGAGTGTTAAATAATACATGCAAAGAGGTGGACGTAAGTTTTTCAAAGCTTTGTTGTTTTTTAAGTAATTCTATCTCTAGTTACCTGCACGTTCCCTGGTGAATACAAACATTTTTATTATATTTTTTAAAACCCTTAACCTTTCTTCTGTCAAACCAAGTAATTAGATACAATTTAAAAATTGGCTGAGAAGAGTCTGAAAACCGCCTCTCAATTCCAGAGAAGTGACATCCTTATTTTCGTAGGTGTGTTCAGTAAATATTCTGAGTGTTCTGTTATTTTTCAAGTGGAAGCTATTGTTTATTGTCACTTCACAGAAGTATGTACTTACAAAGTTTCTTTTGCCTCCTGATTCAATTTCTTCAGCCGAATTCTGGAAGACACGTGCTGTGGCTCTCGCGCAAGTTCAACACCTGAAACCGCGGTGATTGCGAAAAAAAACCTTCCTCTTTTCCCACTTTTGACGAATGTATTCTGCCACCAACTGCTCCATATTTTTGTAAGCTGATGTCAGACCAATAGGTCTTTTGTTTTAGTTATGCGTCTGGCTCCCTCACTTTAAAATACGAACCACAGTACCAGATTTCAGAAAGACATAAGTTAACATATCGCGCTAAATATGGTATGAGATTTTATCCACCATTTTTATTTCGAAATCTATGCAATCTGAACAGAGATAGTTTCTTTTTTAATTCATTTTCATGCCTCCTTACTATATTAGATTAAAATCAAACTTTTGTTGGGATTTGTCACTGCCTCACGTTTGAATTGTATAACGATTTGAGATTTAAGATTTTTTAAGTCATTTAATGCAACATTTAAAAAAATAAATTTTTCTGTCGTTAACTTTATTTGCAGACGTTTGCAGCTTTATCTGTGAGAAGAGAAGCAGTGGTATCTGAAAATAATTGAAAATCTTCTCTTAACCTTTAATTGCATCCACTTCAATTCTTGAACACTTTCATACAACAAAATTAGATTTCTCTTAATAATATTTATTCTGAAGGTTAGAATTAAAAAAACATCTCTTATAGGATATATTCAAGAAGCAAATTCCATGATAATTATTACTATCTTATCGCTTTATATGCAAGTATTGGAGCTAGAAATGAAAAGTATACATAACCCTATGCATTAATAATACTTTCATGAACATTCAGCAAATGGGACTCGGGTGTCGTTATTACTTCATTTAAAAGTGTATCTGATTCACTTTTTCGAGCACCAATTAAAGTTAAAAGTTTTCAGAAGTCCTCGGAATGGAACATAATTCTAGAAATCTATAAACTTCGACTATTACAGAAGAAACAAAACTGCGAAACAGCTGACAATAGACATCCATTACTTTCTCTTTCTCTCGACAACAGAGAGGAAATCATGCCATCTAACCTTTGCCATCAGTTATATAATCCACTCCGATCGATGATTATGTAATGGATGTCTATTGTCAGATTTTTCGTAGTTTTTTCTTCTGTAATAGTCGAAATTTTTAGATATACAGAATTATGTTCCATACCGAGGACTTCATAAAACTTTTAACTGAAATTGAAGCAGTTGTAACAAAACCTTTACAAAAATAGTTTTTTGGTATAGTTGATACCATTTAAAATCGATAAGCAATGGTTGAGGTTTGTTCATACGTTCATCTAAAAGACCAGCAAACAGAATCATAAGTCGTATGTTACATGTAGCGATGGTAATGCTTGTAGATACAAACAGAAGGCTAGTGAAGGATAGGAAAAATCATTGGAAAAGAGCAATATGGCTTCAGAAGGAGTAGATGGACGATGCAGCTATTGGAAAAATCCGCATTTGAGGAGAGAGAATTTTATATAGAAGACAGTGAAGAATCTGAAGCTCACTTTTGGGGACGGGGCACAATTATTTGTCCCTGATTAGTATTATCATTAGGGGGCGTATTTCTATGATTTTTTGTCCGTTACTTCTGTGCATAGCTAAGAGAAATCCTGACATTTGCTCAGATTATGATGCTATGTAGATTAATATGTTAGTGTATATTTGTGCATATTTGGCCGATTTTTCGTGTTGGAGCATATTTGTGTAATTTTAAGAGCATGTTTTGTATATTTCGTTCGCATGTAATCGAAAGAGATTGTCACAGTTAAAATGCATATTTCAGAACTTTTAGGTCATAAATGCATTTTTAGAAGCATGTTTAAAAAAATACATTTTAGGGGGAAAATATTTTTAGGCGATAAAAATCCTCTCCCTAATCATATGTATATTATTTCTATAACGTGTTATGTAAACATGCATTTTACGCACGAACGACGCGGTCAACTAAGGCAAATAAGGTGTCATTTGAAAACTGAAGTCCCCGATGTCTGCGCGTGTAGTTAGCATTTTTGTGTATGTTATATGAACATAGATAACATAATATTTGACATGTGAACATAATATTTTTTTGAAATGTCGACATGACGCACAACCTGACGGTAAGGCGGGTAGTAATGGGGTCAGGTAATGCAACACGGAGAGGAAGGTGCCAAGGAGCAGACTAGGGCAGGGCAGGGGAAAGCAGAGCAGGCGAGATCGGGGAGATGCTGAGATAAATAAATAACAACTAATTCCTCTCCACTCATTAGTCCCGCGGCGGCGCATTTCGCTCACGTTATTTAACATATTCGTTGAGAGAGTGAGATTGGCTGATTGATTGTTAGTGATACCGGGCGCGTCAACTGCTAAGGTTATTGGTCCCGTAAGTGTAGTGTATATTTTCCCTCTGGAGGCTGCAGTGATCTTCCTTCGCTAGATGGCGAGATCTGGGGCCGACCTTCCGTCAGATAGTGGAATTTTTCCCCGCCAGGAATCTTCCACTAGCGAGGCATCGCCCCAACCGGGACAATATCTAATCTTGAGTGCGAGATTGAAATCTGATCAATAAGCAAAAGGGAAATGGGAACAGAAGGAAGACAACTTTAGGATTCAAGTTTTAAGAACCACATGGTTAATTTAGCCGTAAGCGAGAAGTAAGTCCAATATAACGCTTGCGAAAATTGAACATAGGGGAATAGAAAGAGGTGAACCTCGTTGAAAGCCGCAGAGGAGCCAATGGAGGCAGACGATGATGGGTATGTGACTGTTCAGAAATGAAAGGCAAAGAAACGAGGGAAGCCAGAGCTGCTGGGATAAAACTGAATGCCGAAGAAGAAATGTTAATATTTGGGTAGAAACAGGTTGAAACTGAGAAAGGAATCTAAAATCTGCGAATGTTGATAAATGAGAAGGACACGTAAAAGCAAAGTTGTGATTAATAAAAGGAGAATTCATATATTATCATAGTTAAAATCAAATATAAATATATTGATTTATTAGTGTTTCCGGGTGCGTCAGCAGCTACGATCGTTAGAGACGTAAGTGCAATACATGTTTTTATCCATGAAGTGGCGGTGACGGCCAGCTGGATGATGAAATCCGGCGCCGACCTGCACGTCTGTTTGCGAGTTTCCCCTAATCAGGTATCTCCCACCAGCGGGGCACCGCTCTGGCCGGGACAATTGGACTCCCGGCATGAATGGTAGTGTTATGCATTTAAGTGTGTGTGTGTGTGTGTGTGTGAGTAAAGAAGGAGAATAGGGCAACGAAGAGAATAGAAAAATCGCGCGCTGTGGGCGCTTTAGGGTGCTGCTCCGGCCTACTCCGGATGATGATCGAATAAACTATGGAAAACGAACAATCAGAATAGCCAGTCGCTAGAATTCTCATCGAGACAGCCTAACTGGTGTCGAAAATCCAGTTACTGGAACCCTAGCACTCGACGAAAACCCAGTCGGGACTGGAACCCTAGCACCTCCCGGTCAGCGGCACTGCAGTGATATCAGTTGATGTGGTGAGACACCTAATACAGTATATATATATATATATATATATATATATATATATATATATATATATATATATATATATTGTGACATACCTGGTGATGCCGGGTATTTTCACTGCAATATAACACTAAAGGAGGGTATCTTTTACGTGAATGGGTCCCTGGATAAGTTGGTGCAACATTGGGGAAGTTAATCATAAATAGAAATACAATCATGAACAAGATTTATTTGTAGATCAAATTTGTTATTTACATAATCAGACAATGTTTTTACACTCTGCCTTGGTACCAAGATTAAGCGTGAAATGCATTTTTCATACCTTCGGGGCCCCGATCGAATACCTATGATGTTCGTAGAACCACTCGTGCCGACAGGATTGTCGACCTCTGCTGCTGCTGCGGGCCGTCGGCGGCGGATGGCGTGGCAATCGTCCACGGCTGATGCTCCTGCAATTCTTCCCCGATTAGGATCTTGATACCTCGGCGTCGCACCTCCCTCGAATCACTGTCCGTCAGTGGGTTTAATTACTTAACCCGCGCCTATCCTGCATACCGGTCACAGTTCCGTACCGCACAATTTCAATAATATTTCTACCGCACCAACTAGTAGGAGCGAGATCAATTATTTTACCAACACTAATCTTTCACTCTGCTGATACTTTTAATGTCCTATTTACATGTCTGTTGCTTCTCGGTTTCCGATAGCACATAAAGTACGTCGCATGTTATATGCGTCCATGCACTAGCGGTGAGCTCTCGCCGCACGTCCGCACTCGTCGCCGCTCTGCTAACGTCTCCTCCTCGCGATTCTTCTAACGACTTTCTGCACGTGCGCGCTGCCACGCTTGTCCCCGCCGTTCTCACGCTGGCCTCCCAGCCGGGGCACCGGTGGCGGTAGCAAACCGTCACTCTCGTCGCTGCTCGCAGCGCCCGGCGCACGCACCGCGCAGTCCAAAATAGCTATTGATTTCTTACACTAATGATTTAATTAGTGTAATGAAACACCTATTATGGGTTTCAATATATATATATATATATATATATATATATATATATATATATATATATATATATATGAAAATATTCAAGGCAAACAAACACATAAACTACGGTCAATAAATCCAATTAGGGCCACATAGCTCTACACATTATAGTAACTAGTACAGCGAGGTGAAAACACACATGTATGTGAAATTTTTACTTTCTCGTCCTTATGAAGTTATTTCGTAAGAAGATAAAATTGTGCGCCGGAAAACGCAATTTTTGGCAGAAAAGCTGCCGGACACTGGTCACGAAAATGTGGATAAATCCAGTTACTAAATACAGAAAAAGAATATTGTGATAAAATTCCTTCCATCGTGATGTAGCCAGTATCCATGTTTTGTGGGTCTTTGACATAATAAAAATCTATTGACGGCAAAACGTGTCTCAGTCCGTCTTTGGTCAACGTTAGCGCCGCAACCATTGAGCCAATTTTCTCTAAAAATTGATATTCCCCGATCGATCAAAACGAACTCGAGGCTTTGGGAGTTTCAATTGGATATTTTGAATTTTGAGTTTTTTTACATGAAGCAAGCATGTACGTTTTTTTGCGTCTGCTCGATCCATACGTCGCTTCTGTGGCGTAATGGTATGAGTGACGGCAAGTTAACTCTGAGGATATGATTTCGTGTCTCGGAGGTCTTTTACACAATTCTGGTTGAAAATACGTTTGCAAGTTTGTGTAGTATTATAATATAAAAGAACACTTAGAAATAATGCGAAAAAGTATGTGCTTTTGTAGCTCCACTAGTTTAAATAATAGCTTTCGGATTTAATTTCAGTTCAAAGGTTTAAGAAGAATGTTGGCTTGGCTATCCGGGACGAGCCGCGTCAAAGTCATGGTGGCTGACGTTTCGGCCAGCGTGTTGTGGCCTTCTTCAGAGCAGTACGCTCTGAAGCAGTACGCTCTGAAGCAGTACGCTCTGAAGCAGTACGCTCTGAAGAAGGCCACAATACGCTGGCCGAAACGTCAGCCACCATGACTTTGACGCGGCTCGTCCCGGATAGCCAAGCCAACATAAACTCCGGCCGCGGAAGCCTACGCAACCGTTTAAGAAGAATCTTCTGAAAATGGGAGTGTGTTTAAACATTTTGTGGAGAATTCTGTGCTCTCAGAACACACTCTCACATTTTACTTTGTCGTCTATGTACGTACATTTGGAGTAGTATAAATAGAACAGAGGAAGTTATGATGTGTTGCGGCGAAAATTGTCATTTTTTATAGAGAAACTCGTTTTGTGGCTGCCAGAACCCCGTAAACTAGGAAATTTCGTTTGCCTATCTGTAGTAAATTACTACCTCTAACCCGTAATGTACACAGAATCTGTATATTGCAATTCCTTAATATCGAAAAAGAATTTTTTCAAAACGTTTGTCTATCAGTCCGTGCGTCTGTGAACAACGGTTGTGCCTAACTTATTCGTACAATTTTCTCCAAAATTAATATTCCGCAAGCGACCGCTCTCATCTTGAAGATCTGCGATTTTGAAAAGAATTCTTGAAATTTTGGAGATACTTCACCTGCAACCCCTGAGACGTTTTCAAAATTTTCTCAAAAATTGCCTGAACATTTTTCTTTAAATTTCTTGTAAGAATAGAGTGAAATACACTTATAAAGATGACGTAGGTTTCATTTTATAGTTTGATAAAATAGTTTTAATTACACTGGAGCAATTGTTTCTTCTCCTTTCTTGTGCAAATGCTCGTTTCTATCAATATTCAGAATTCAACTTGTATTTGTGTTAGGGTAGGGATCCCAGAATTAAAAAAAAATTAAAGAAAAAGTGCACAGAGTATACTTCTCCCCATAGTACGTCACACAGTTTTGTAACGTAAAATACTCTTGAGAGAGTGGTACAGGTACACGTAAGCTACCACGGCTCGAGTTCATGTGTTCTTGGCTTCCGGGTGACGCCGCGACATTGGCTGAGAGTAATGTCGCATTTCACTGAAGAAGCCTGCGACATGACAGGCGAAACGTCGGCCTCTCAGCCACGCGGCGTCACCCGCACAGCCAAGAACTCAAGAATGGTGCAGGTCTCATTTTCGTTAAAATGCATGATATTTTGAAAATTGCAAAATTTTTCAAATTTTTCTTAATGCTTTTTTAAAATTAAATGTCTTCATCAAAATCATCTTTAAATAAGGCCCGGTTCAATTTTATTAAAATATGAGTATTTTTGCGTAAAACAGGCAATTTTTAAATTTTAAACAATTATTTTATTAGAAACTGTTTCAAATTGCTTCTTTAAGTTTACTGCTCGGATGCATTAAAGGACGGTAAAAGCGTGGTGTTAGTATCATTTCGGGTAAAATCTCTATTTTCGAAAATAGCAAAATGTTAACATTTCAGAACTACAAAATTGAAAATTGAGATTTTTGCGTTAAATAAAATCTGCTGAAGCCATATAATTAACCGAATGGAAAATATCAGGTGCAGAAGAAGAAAATCAATGAAGGTTAGTGAAGTGCAAAAGTCACGTAAAGTATTGTCACGGAAAGAACAGGTTGTCATTACAAGATTAAGAACGGAACACTCCAAATTGAAGCATACTCATCTAATAACTGAAAAAGTCCCTCCTAAATGTGACCATTATGAAGTTCTTCTAAAGTCACAACACATTAATTTATTGCCCACTATACAAAAGTACCAGGCAAAAACACCGGCAGACACGATAACATTCTTAATTCTCAAGATTATCAAAAGAAAATGATTGATTTCGCTAAAGAAATCATTATTTACAATAGCATTTAGAGAAACACTATACTCATGTTGGTTGTTTTATTTTCATAGTGACTTTGATCATGAATAGGTTTCTCAATTTTATATTGTACTTATAAAAGGTATATATCTGTTTAGTCGCTATTGAACTTGATGTCGTCACGTTTGTAAATAAATAAAATATGTTCTAAAAAACTGGTTTAAAAGAAGGTCACGTACAAATGTTTGTAAAAACGAGAAGTATTGCGTAACTTCTGCTTGAATTTAATGAAAATTATTAAAAAATTCTCAAAAACTGCCCCAATTTTTTTTACTGATAGAACAAGGGACGCTTAAGAGAATGGAGAATGTCTCATTCTCGTTGAACTTTCTCAGTTTTCGAAAATTGTTAAATAATGCAAAGTAAGTATGATTTGTAGCACCACTAGTTCAATATGTGTTCTATATTCTACTATACTCTCTCTAACAACCGCAGCGTCCGTAGCAATTACTACTGCAGATTAAACCAAAGTACTAAGTGAATACTTTGACGCAACCCCCACTCCCTATCCTTCAGAAAAGCCCATTCATGATAATTGACTTCTCGAAGAAATACACCGAACTAGAACAACAATCTCAAACTTTATATCTCCAAGAACAAGATGCCCAAAATGTATGTCTCCCATCGAAATTGTAAATTTTTTATCTGTCGATACCCCAAGAGTATTCAGTGGCCACGACCCAATTCCAACGTACGTACTTAAATGCCGTCCATACACAGCCATTTTACATGTAACATCAATGCATCTCTTCGTCTGTCATACTTCGCTCGCAATGGAAACGCGCCCACATCATTTCCATTCGGAAACCAGGCAAACAACAACCCGTTATGTTATCGCCCAATTAGCCTACTGCCATCCTTAGGAAACCTGTTTGAAAAATGTAGCCTCACCAGCTTACTCTCCCATCTCAGTTCAGTCCAAGCCATACCTCCGCTCCAATTCGGTTGTCAACCACTACTTTCCACAAATCTCCAAATGTTAAGACTAACCGAAAATAAAATCGAAGGCTGCCATGAAAAGCAACACACAGTCGCAATCTTCCTCGATGTAGCTAAAGATTTTGACACCTTCTGGCATCCAGGACTATTATTCCAACTTATTCACATCGGACCCCCCCCCACTATCTTATTCATTTTATCAAAAACTTCCTTGCAGATCGCACTTTTTCAGTTCGCCTTCCTGGAGCTCTTTTATCATCTTTCCCCATAAAAGCAGGAGTACCCCAAGGATCTGTTCTCTCTCCAGCACTATTTAACCTTTATAACGCCAATATACCATAACACTGTTTGCTGATGATACCGCTATATATTCCGCAAACCGTGATATTACCATCGCACAAGAAAACCTGCAACATCACCTCTCCCAGTTTCCCGACTGGGCCAAGAAATGGCACATCCGGGTAAACCCAGCAAAACAATCAGGCCAAAATCTAGGGGCGAAAAAATCTTCCCCTTCTCAAGTATCAAAGAGAAAATATATCTTGGCTCCCAAACAACAAGTCAGTCAAATATCTTGGTGTACTTTTTGATAGAAGGCTCACTTGGAAATCAAATATTCTTCACAGAATAATTCTGGCCACCATAAGAACTCACCAATTACATCCCATACTCAAGCGTCTTTACCTCTGGGATTTCATGTTGCTTCCCATCTGTACCAATCAATGATTCGTCCAATGTTATTCTACACTTCTCCTATCTGGGCTTCAGACAGCAAATCAAATATCCGAGGAATGCAGATTTTCCAAAATAAAGTTCACTGAACCATTACAAAAGCTCCCTGGTTTGTACTTGTTATGTAACTTCCAGTTGCATAACGAACTCGGCATCACTCCGATCTGCGTCCAATTCTCCCTCCTATCCACTCGCTTCTATCCTAAAATTCTCCACATTCCCTCAGCCGTACATTTCAAAATCTGAAAACACAATCCTCACCACAACAGACTAAAGCGGAAACTACGGCGACAGTTCTTCGACCCACTCCCCCAGATCATGTACCCGATGTGGTTTCGCACATTCAAGCCACGTGTACTCATCTGTGAATAATGTTTCCTAAGGAAGGCTAATATAATTCAATATACCTTCAAGTATCGAACTCGCTGCTGAGGGCCTTCGGGTCAAGCAGAAATAAATGAAAAAAATGTGTTCATTGTTGAATGCGATGTTGATACATTTTATTGCTAAAATAAATATGTATTGTTGTTGGTTACGAATGGTGTCAAAGTCATATGTGGTAATGTATTGCGTACACGTGTGTGTGTTAAAGGGAAGAAGATGGGGAAGATGTTTGTAAGATTTTTTGCGTGTTTTGCAAGATGTGTTTTGTAAATGTTTTGTAAGATGATGAAGATCGTGCGCGGTCCGTTACCCATTTTAAGTGTACTACTCCGACTTTTCCCTGGCATTGACCAGAGAAACGTCGGAAAACTGCCGATCTGAGGAATCACCCTCGAGAATTCTTCCCCAGACCGTCTACCTATGTATATATTTAGCTAGAGTAGAAAATTTTGCCACCGTTGGGACTTGAACCCTAGGATCCTGGCCAGAAATACTGCATTAGCAAGCCCTTTTGACCTGACTATCTCAGACCCGTCCGAAATGCTGATCAGCATAGCTTTACATTGGGTGCATGGAAAGCTACAAGTACTTCGATCCAGGAGTCAGTTTTTGAGTTCGTGAAACGTTTATTCGTTAGTGGTCATCGTTCTGCACTTGTGTTATGTGATCAAAAGCACCCTTTTAAACATTGAAATAATTGATTCTTTTATGCCATTACTCTTACTGATAAGTATGTTCCAATAGATTTTTTTCATAAAATGTGGGTGGTTTTAACGCTGTTTTTATGTGGTAACTGTACTTTTTACAGTGTTAATGGCATCTATTATAAGAATAACATTACTGAACTCGCATTAATTTTAAACTTTTAGTTATAAATTAAATGTACTACTATTTTCATTTTTATAGTAACAAAAATGTCGTTTCCAATTTGCAGGATATTCTAGCACAGAAAGACAGATGGACAGAAAAAATGAAAGACACGCACTACTTCAGAAAATGAGGAATATACAACTGCAGAAGGTGAGAAGAAAGATGCTATTTGGAGAAAATATTCGTTCAGTAATGTAAATATGAATAGGTATTTGGGAATTAAGATACACTTGAAGGCAGAAAAGCAGAACTATGAACACTAAAACGTGTATTTTCAAACAAAAGAAGGGCACAGGGAATTTAGTGAATCCCAATGATTGCGTGGAACGTCCATTGTCTGGTCTGCATCAATATCCTCTCGCAACCTCTAGTTGTAACTGAAACAGAAATATATCGGACGCCTGTTTTTTCTTACTATTAATTATTCGGAATACAACATAATTTACGTTTTAATATATTAAGTATGTGATTGTTAACTGTTGTGAAAATGCGATTTTTAACAACTGTCGAATTGCTGTTTTGAAATGTTCAGCTCAGGCACAGTTTGAGGGCCCTGCCCGTCCGTTTTAGGGCATATTACGAAATTGTTTATAAAACTGTTAATTGCTGCAAAATTGGTAGTTCGCTGTTTCCAACAATGAAACATTTAGAACCCTCTCCGTTTTACATTTGCCGAAGTTGAAAATTGTTTATACATTTTCAAAGGTTTAAAATTGTCATTTCATCATCGTTTCATCTGAATCACCTTTCAACGAGATACAAAATTCGGCCAACCGATCGGCACTGTCGCCTCTCGGCGTATGTCATTGTTTGAAAGACATTAGAATTTCATCGCCCCAATTATTTGCTCTCAATTTTTTCGCATTCCGCACACAAGTGCACTGTAAATCAGGTTTGCTATGTCTCGCTCTGTTGTCCGCTACATGCGCATAATGTGGAGGTGGGGGCAGATATCGATGGGCATATGTCTCGGCAAAACAATGACTCCGGAATGTTTGTCATTATCTTTTTTTCGAAAACGCAAGACCTAACGTTTATTGGTGTTATCGCGGGTTAATTGCAGTAAGAATTTCCGACTTACGGCATTCTGATAAAAATTGCTGCATAATATCTGTGGCTGTTTCTTAACCTTTCAATCTTTTCTTTTTATTCTAAACACACACAGTAAAACTTCCGTTTTAATATTTTAATTCGTTTACGTATTCTTAGCTTATAAACAAATTCTCTGGGAAATGTAATGCCGAAACAAGCTGTTTTGTGCCAAGCAAATCCAGAAATGTCCCTGTAGAAATGTCTTAGATTCTTCTAGATTGTTGTAAATTGTGTAAATTGTTTATTATTTACAAAAGAAATGAGAATATTTGTTCAGAAAGAAAAATTATGCGAGATATAAAAAAGCACCCAAATTACACAAGTCGTCAGCTTTTTTATTTCTTGCTTAATTTTTATTTCGAAGTTTTGACATTTCCTCCCTGGTCTCTCTCTCTCTCTCTCTCTCTCTCTCTCTCTCTCTCTCTCTATATATATATATATATATATATATATATATATATATATATATATATATATTTGCGGATCTATTCAGAAGAATATGAGAAATTTCTCTAAACGTGTTCTTTATTTATGTATGTTTTTTAAGCAACTCTTCGATTCCCCTCAACAACGGTTGGTACAATTCTCAAACTCCCTCCTGAATATTCCGGAAGAATGGTAGAAAGAAACGTCTTTCAATGCACCTACGAGTACATACGTGAAACGCTGCAATACAATCTTTTCTTCATTTACACGAATCACTACGATCTGATTATTCATTACTTTGGAGATATTTAAATCAAATTTTGTAAAGAAATTAAAAAATTAACAAGTATTTCCATCGGCTCATTTTCATGTAACTTTTTGTGGCCGAAATGGGCGAACCGGCCAACTGTAATATGTTTAAAATTTATTTCAGTTCTAAACTTGCGAAGCAGAAATAAAACTTTTAATATGAAAATGCCCGCCGGTGGCTACTATAACTTAATTTAGTGTATTGCATTTTACACAAATCAGGATTGTCAGCAAATGCTCTACAAATAACTTTAAATGTCTTACACACGACCTAGAGGTGGCTCATGGCTTGCCCCGTGGTGGGTGTGGTTTTCCTAACTTCTAACTCAACTAACCAACCAAAATTTATCTCAGCATATTCTTACTTTGTCGCTACTTAGACAATATAGCGAAAGTATGTTTATGCTGTGGCAAATTTGTGAAAAAATAGCAAATTTTCGATAGAAAAACTCTTTTTGTCGAGCCCTGGTACCCCAAAACTGGATTGATTTTGTTCCTGTATATAGTCAGTTTCTTCCTCTGGCACGTTGTGTAGTCAGAATCCATATTTGGTGGGTTCTTGATACCGAAAAATCGATTGATCGGCGATCTGTGAATGACGTTAGCGGCTAAACCGCCACAAAGATTTTTACCAGAATTGCCATTCAGCGAATTGATCTGACTGATGTCGCTTCCTTTTGAATTTTGAATGGATATTTTGATATTTGGGAGTACTGTACATAAATCCTCAACAACAGTTCCAAAATGTTCTCAGAAATAGCTCCAAATATTTTCTTTAATTTTTTTCTTGTGATAAATCTCGCTCTCCCCGAAGTTTTGACAATTGTAAAAGTTTAAAATTTTGTCAGCGTCTTCCTACAACTACAGTCAAGACTGTTCAATATTGAATGAAGTTCTGTAATGCTCCGAGAAAAAAAAACTGCGAATTTTTGGCAGAAAAATTCTTATTGAACGACCTTCGAAACAAAAAAGTTGATAAATCCAGTAACTAAATACAGAAATCAATTCTGTAACACGTGGTATAGCCAGAATCCATGTTTCATGGGTCCTTGATACCGAAAAATCGATTGACGGGAAAATGTCTGTCCGGCTGCCTGACCGTCCGTCTCTGAACAACGCTAGCTGCTAAACCATTCAGTCGATTTTCTCCAAAATTGATTTTCCTCAATCGATATGGCTGATGTCACAGCCTCTTGAATTTTAACTCCTGTTTTAATTTTGAGGGATACTTTACATGAAGCCACTGGGAGGTTTTAAAAATTTTCAAAAAATGGCTCTAAATTGTTTGATTAAGGTTTGTTGTGAGAGCGTAAGAGACGCTTAAGAGAATGGTTCAGATCTATTTTTTGTTGAAATCTCTGATTTTTCGAAAATTGTAAAAATTCAAAATTGTTTCGGCATCTACCTAAAACTAAAATTTTGACAATAGAGATTTTCCCCTTAATGAAATATGTTCTTTAAAGACAGATTTTGAAATAAGATCACATACTATTTTTTGAGAATTTGAGTAGTTTTGCGTAGATTTGTGTGAAACACAGACAATTTTTAATTTTATTTAAACAATTTTTTTCTAAAAAATGTCACGGTTTTTGTTTAGTATTTTGCTTCAGATAGCGTAAAGGTCGCTTAATGTGTCGGTGCAGGTTCCCTGTTCGTTAAAAACACTGAATTTTTGAAAATTGCAAAAATTGAAATTTTATTGGCGTCTTCCTACAACTACAATTATGAAGATCAATTTTTTTCTTCATGAAGTGGCTTCTTCAAAAAACAATTTTCAAGTAAGATCGTGTTAAATTTTTCCAAAATATTAATTTTTTAGAGTAGTTCAGCGTCAAACAGGCAATTTTAAAATTATTAACATAACATAAGATAACATAACAGACAATTATTTTTTCACCAACGGCACCAACGTTTTTCTTTTTGTTTTTGTATGTAGCAAAGAACGATAAAGAAAGTGGTGCTGGTCACATTTACGGCACACTATCTGTATTTTCGAAAATTGGAAAAAAAAATCGAAATGGTAAATTCGAATTTCTCGCGCTTTGTTTGAGACGGTATTAACGTATAAGGCCCTCACGTCATATAGCATCCATATTCTATAATAATCTTAATTGAATTTAGGCCAATTAGGATTTCTCTTAAAAAATGCGATTTAAATGTAATATGAAAGAAAAATGCAGCGATGTATATTTGATAGTTATAATATTGTCTACGTTCAATAAAAAGGTATACAAATATATATAAGGTAATAATATCGTAGTTTCGAAAGTATTCATAATGGAATATATTGGATGTCATTTAGTTCTGGATGTTCAAATTATTTGTGAGATTAGTCTTGCTTGTCTGTATGATGCGCTGTAAATAAAAAAAACGTTTATAATAGTATTCATTCATTTACTATTTCTTATTATTTTAACTTTTTTAAACACTAACATACGAAGTTGGAACAGTTTTTGAAAGTGAGTTGGCAGCAAAAACGAAGCGTTTTAGCGGTCTTTCCGCTTACTGTTTTCGGGGGCATCTATAACAGATTAATGTCCATTTGAAGACTTCATTATGAAGAAACTAATTATGGTTTTGTTTGGTTGTAAGTCTTCTATTAAAAGACTATTTAATACTCGCAATAAACTTAAAATACACATGGAGACGGCGAAAAATAATTGTATGTATATGAAACAGAAGCAATAGTGTTCCATAAAGATCGCCTTATAAGAACTTTCACAAAACCACAACTAACAATGAAAACAAAAACACTTCCCTTTTCGGCAAGAATGGCGATTTGAGCAAAAATTGATTAGAAAATATGTCTCAATTGCGGCATGCGCGTATTGTTGCCAGATTGATTTAGATGTGTTGATATAGACAGAAATTACGGGATAATAATATTACGTAACCGTTACTAAGACGGAGAGAGTATGTGATGTTTTAGCACCACAAGTTTTCTCTTTGTTTCCTCTTAAGTAACAAAGAATGAAGAGAAATTGGTGCTGCTTTCATTTTCGGCGAACTTTTATATTTTCAACAATTTCAAACAACAACAAAAAATTACATTGCAAAAGTACATCGTGGAGATTTTTTGTTAACTGAAACATGTTCTGAAACTTGTGGTTCTATAACAGCACACTTCCTCGCAGAATTTCTAAGCGCTCCGTTATATTATACTATTACTTAAACATGCAAAAGTGTTTTCAACAAGCAAAATATTTTTTCGCAGCGAGTCGCGATTTCTGACCCTTGGAATTAACTTGCCGTCAGCCATACCTCTACACTGCAAAAGGGCTATAACATTCGAACTCGGACTAACACTTAAAAATGTAATTGTCTTGACCAACGAGCTAGAAAATACTACATAGAGTAGCTGAAGCGCCTCCATCTTTCCAGCAAAATGAAGCTGTTTTTGCAGTCAAAGCAGCGCCCTCCGGAGGTAGTTTAGTATTCTGTTTGGCGCTGCCTAAGGCTGGTTGGGCGCAGGCCCCACATAATATAAATCCTCTTACTCAGTGTTTCAGGATCAGAAACCAATCATTTAAAAACGAAATAAAAATGTATAAGACCGAATGGAGAAATTTTAAAACCACGTTGCCTGGTGCATCGGTTATTGTCATAAGAATGGAAGTTGTTGAAAATTTATTGTGGTTATCATAAAGCGTGAAAGTGAAAGTTATTGCAATAAAAAGCAAACAGATCACAATTAAAACGAATATTTTGATTTTTGAGGTTACTTTACATGGCGTCTCAAATACATTTTCAAAATTTTCTCACAAAGGTCTCCAAATTTTTCGATTAAATTTTTTCTTCGGATAGCGTAAAGGACGCTTAAGATAATGGTACAGATCTCATGTTCATTGAAATACTTGCTTTTTCAAAAATTGCAAAAGTGCAATTTTTTGGGCGTTTTCCTTCAACTACAATATTGAATATGGAGATTTTTTCGTTAATGAAATCTATCCTTTAAAGATAGATCATGAAATAAGATAGATAGATAGATAGATAGATAGATAGATACATAGATTGATTATTTCTGCGGGTAGGTATAGAACCTGGTGGCAGAACACTATAATTTACATATTACAACTAATACACTGTAATAGTAATACACTGTAATTTTAAAGCATTTTAAGGCAATAATAACATTATATAACAATAATAACTAACAGCATTACCTATACACTTTATGACTGTCCTGCACGGAATTTTTAAGTAATAAATACACTGCACTTCACTCCACTTCACTTCACTTCACTACACTTGCATTTCACTTCCCTACACTACTACTTGCACTTGACTTCTCTATTGCACTACACTTCACAACACGTCACGACACTCCAATTCAACTACTACTTTAAATATAATTGTATATTTAACAAACCAATGCATTTAATAGTGATTATCACAATACTAATAATAATAAAAAAATAACAATTATAATAAAATTATAACTAAAATAATAACTATTTTAGTAAGCCTAACTTATACAAATGTCCTTAGTTAAACTACTTTTAAAACTTTGTACACCTAGAGGAAAGTGTTCCATGGCTGTCGCAGGTAACTTATTCCAGTCCGTTATTGTTCTATTTGTGAATGAAAATTTTCCAACATCTGTTCTCTGTGGCCTGAACTGAATTTTGGGCTTGCGATCCGTTCTACTAAAGTAAGTGGGTCTATCGAGTCGAATGAAAATATCTTTCCAAGCTGGATAACCGGCATACGCTTTGTACATAGCATAGAGTCTTGCCTTAACCCTCCTGATTTCTAGAGACTCCCATTCTACTTTCTTCCTATTGCTGCGGAAAGTAAGTTTACACGCTCTTCTCTGTACTCTATTCAAATATTCCTTTTGTGAATTTCTATAAGGGTCCCAACAAATTGCCCCGTATTCCATTAATGGACGAACTAAAGATAGCGTTACAATTTCTTTGCTATTGTTCCTACCGATCTTGGTAAATATTTCAATTACATTTTAAGAAAAATATTTAATTGTGTTTACACTGAATAATTTGTATTACTCCAGAATATGTAAACCTCCTTCATTTCATTAGTCTTAAAGAATAAACACTGAACGACATGGAAGAATGTTTTTGGGGTTTTCAATTTTCCGTGTAGTTAAAATATATCACTTTCCTAACTTTGCTACAACTTTTCCTTTTATGAAATTTGATCGCAAGCGTTCAGCTTGTTAATTTAAAGTTTCTCAATTTAGAAAACATTTATTCTTCATTTTTAATTACAACATTTCGGAGTCAGAGAGGACCACACATTCAGGTAAAAAGGTTAGGGAAATTACGTACATAGGTTTATCGAAAAAGGATTTGTAATTAAGTGTAGAGAAGATAAACAATGAAAAAATAACGGATCATAAAACAGTTGAAAGTAATAAAAACACTCAACTAAGCCACAAAGACTTTTTATCAAATTAAAGATGTATATTTTTCCATAAAGTTATGGTTTGATATTCAGGAGCGCTTTGATTTGTTTTATTCTTCACTTTGTTTGAGTGTCCTTTTATTCTTCACTTTCTGAGTATTTTTAACAAGGTGTGCAGTGGTGAAAAAAGTTTGTATCATCTTCCTCCCATGATGTTTTTCAACTGAAATCTTTGATTAATGTATTTATTTTCCTCTACTTTGTATCCACAATGAATTTCAATATTTGTTTATCAAATTGTATTAATTTTTGTATAGTTTTAAATCATTATAATAATGTTTTTAGTATAATAACACAACATAAAAGAAATAGTCTTAATACGAAAATAAATAATATTTTTGAATATTGAAAAAAAAATATTAACAAAATATAGTTCTTCTCTGCAGTTTTTGTAACTACAAACACTCAACTGCATCAGAAAAAAAACATTGATGCCATTAACATTTTGTTGGTTCACCACGTGCTTTTATTACTGCCTGGCATCGTTTAGGCATCGAAGGAATTAAATTATTAATGAATTCCTTGCCCAATTCATCCACGTCCACGCCAAAAACTCTCGAGTAGATCAATTTTATTTCTGTGTTTCTTTTTCACTGCAGCATTCCCCATAACCTTTCAACTGCTTTCAATGAGATTGAAATCAGGACTATTGTCAGACCAGTCTAACACCAGCACCCCATTTTGTGCAGAAAATACTTTACCTAAAATGTAATAATGTATACGAATCGCTTGTATTTATCTTCTGCTCTATACATTCTGAAAATAGCATTCACATGACTTACCTTTAAATGTCAGTGATAAGAAAAATTGTCTTGAAAAATGCAACATGAAGTATCACCAAAATGGTCTCTAATAGCTTCCTTTCAAGAATATTTTTATAGACATCTCCTGTAACACCTCCAGTTTAGCCAGTAAATCAAACAACACGTTTGGTTATGGTAATAGTAATGTGGTAAAAGTGTCGTCGTATTTTGTGAGCAGGAAAGTTTGCGACACGAGGCCGATAGGTAAAGTGGCGCAATCCTACGAGCAAAATAAAATCACTTTTACCACATGTATCATACCCTGTATTTTACACTGTACTTTACATTCATTTTATTTTAATTCAAGTATACAATATTGATTAACGAAACGAATGTATAAATAGGCGTTTAATTGCCTAAGATGGTATGATGAAATTATTCAATTGGTATGATGAAATGAACGAGCGACGATAGGATCGAATTTCTATATTTACCACGCGTGCAATTCTAGGAAATTTATACACGTGTTGCGTTCAATATTGTTTCGTTTCCTTAAAAAAATATTTTTATTTTTGAATAATAGAAATATATCTCTGTCATTCCATATTTACATTCAATAACGTCATTTCCATTCTGAACAAGACCAATTTTTATAGGCCTCGCATATACGATCACCATAGTGACTTAGTGAATTCAGAAAGAATGGAGGATTTTAACAATATTTCGAATAAAATATTAATTTTCACAATGAGTAAATAAAATTTCACATTTGTAATATTCATACAACAAATGTTTTATGTTTATTCATTTAAGTTACTAATGTTAGCTACTATTATGTGGTTCTAGTAGTCAGCTAGTGCAAAACCAAGTTGCTTATGGCCATATTTGTCTATGCTGAAAAAGACGTTACGTGTGAAAGAGAATACTGATATTTCGAATTACTCGACTCTGTGAAAACAAAAAATATTGGAGTGATTCCAAAAAAGTCATATATCTTTGACAGAAATGATCTAAATAGATTTTTGACGAAGGCACCAGACAACAAATATCTTTTAATGAAGGTGGGTTGAAGAATGTATTTATATTTTCATACAGATAAATAATAAAATACTGTCAATCTTTATAGGTTGTTGCGATACTTGGGGTATGTGGTGCCTGCAGACGATGTGAACTGTATAATTTATGCGTGGACAATGTACGAGAAGAAGGAATTGTCCATTTAGAAAGAAGCAAAACAAATATAACTAGAAAATTCACGATCGCTAATTACACAGATTGTGTTAATTATGTTGAAAAATTTTGAAAGTATATTTCACTTCGCCCCAAACGCATGAAACATAAGAAATTATTTTTGTTTTATAATAATGGACGATGCACCGTACAACCAGTTGGTATAAATACTTTTGGAAAGATCCCAAAGGAAATTGCTAAAATGTTAAATATTGCAGAAGCATATTTATTTACAGGGCATTGCTTTATAAGACGTTCTTCTGCTGTAACAGAAAGCTACATAGGAGATTCTATCCAAATTAAAATACAAATTGGAAAGCGTATAGATGTGGGATCAAATTTATCAGTCGCAGCGGTGCCCACTGCCTCAACCACACAGCGCTCTCCCTGGGACGAGTCAAGTTCAAATTAGTGATGACTTG
Source organism: Gryllus longicercus (assembly GCA_038098605.1). Lineage (NCBI taxonomy): Eukaryota > Metazoa > Arthropoda > Insecta > Orthoptera > Gryllidae > Gryllus > Gryllus longicercus. The sequence goes on along the minus strand of JAZDUA010000201.1, from coordinate 778,108 downwards.
AGTACGAGTCTTCAGAGTTGTTGGTTTCAAGAAACGCTGGAGTGTTTTTTTCAAATCTAAGTAATTGTACATTGAATATATATATATATATATATATATATATATATATATATATATATATATATATATATATATATATATATAGGAGTTCTCATTGGTAGTTGTGTAGTTTTAATTGCACGCGTGCCATTAATGTAGTTAAAGATTTTTCATGTAATGAATGAGTATAATTCATGTAGAAAACGAAAAATCACTAAGTGATACATTAGTAGCTGATGCGGGCAGACGAAAGTATTTTCTTTCTTTGATGCATTCACAGATATATCTTAAAATTTCAGCATCTTCTTACTTTTGGCACTAGAGCAAACTAGTTTTGCAACCGAATGGCACAGACTTTCCCGCATTAGTTTTCTACTTCATTTGGTCTCGGCTAGCGAACTAGGACTTAGCACATACTCGTGCCAGCTGCTATCGCCGCCCAATGATGCTGCTATCGCCGTACAATGAAGTACACTTTTTTGAAATTTTTCGTTTTCATTTTAGTAGAAAGGAAATATTATTTTAAGAATATTAAAGAACAGTAAAACCTCAATCTAAATGGTAATTTTCTTTGAAAAATTTGGAGTCTTTAAGAAAATGTCTTTAAGAAAATGGCGTTTAAGCGCTACTGTAAATACGAAATATGAACCTCTCTTCACAGAAAACTATTGAGTTTCCGAAAATCTTCTTATTAAGTCATTTCAAGCACTTCCAGTTACAAATGCAATAGTGTTTACAAATCAGTGGAAATGTGCAAATTAAAGGCGTGAAAGAACTTTCAAAAAATTATATTAGTTTATTTTTTTAAACAAAAAAATACCCCGAAATGAACTTTACGTCGTATTAAAGAATGCAATTAGCACTATCCCAACCGTTTGAAGAAACATTTTGGAGCCGTTTATGAGATAATAGCGTTTGAGCGTTTCTGAAAATGGGGAAGTTTGAGCTAGTTTTCACAGAAAATGGTTGAGTTTTTATTAATATTATTTTATTTAATTATTTCATATTTCATTGAGTGACATTATTTAAAGCACATACACTCTTAAATATAATAATATGAACAAATTGCCGATAATGTAAATATTAAAGACGAGAGAGAAGTAAAAAACATACATTTTTGTAATTTTTGAAGAAACAAAAGAAAGGAGCAATATGGCGTTTATGTTATCTTATAGAGTACATTGAGCACTATCCCTACCATACGTTTAAACAAAATATGAAGCCGTTTTTCAAAAAATCTTGTTTTTGTATATTTTTTTAAACTGCCAATATTGCACGCAATATTTGCAATTCTTTAAAATTGCAAGCAATGTGGTTCGAAATATACTAAACGTTTTTAAAAAATGTACAAGACTTAAATAAAAGAAACTCACTACGAACGACAAATTTTATATGAAAGAAAAGCCTTTATCTTCGATTTTGTAGTTCTAGGTTGACGCGTAAAAAATTCAAACTTTTGCAATTTTATAAAAATTTTGAGTTAACTGCGACAATCTAACCTATGCCACCTTTATAGGTGTATATTACTGTATTCTTACAAGAAATTTAAAGAAACACTTTGGAGCCGTTTTTGATAAAATTTTGAAAATGTTTCATGTAAACTACCTCCTAATATTGAAGAATGTTTTTCAAAATCTCAAAGTTTCAAAACAACCCCGATGGACAGGGGATTCTTCAATGTGGAAAAAATCCTACTCATGGTTTAGGCGCTAGTAGTGTTCACAGGCACCAGACGGACGGACTGATGGACGTTTTACAAATAACAACTTTTTCGGTGTCAGGGGACCCCAAAATATGTATTTCCGTTGAAATCTCGAAATCGATTTTCTGCAGCATTTCATAACTTTCCCTATACTACGTATATAACTCCGTATATACGTAATATACGGGAAAGTAAAAATTGATGATTTAGCAAGTTATACTCGTACGCGCCCTGAAAGAACCGCGTTTACACGTGTCTGTCTAAAAACGAGTTTACAGACACAAAGCGCAGTATAGTCAACTTAAATAAGGACATCGTTTCGTTCTGTCACTGACATTGAAATGATAGTCGCAAAAATAATGTATTTAGGGAAGTACTAAACGGTTCTCTACCGTGACATTGATGTGGACGACTGCGAAGTCCTCTTGCGTTGGCCCCGAGCCGCGCGGAAAAGGCAGATGTTGGATAGAGGCCCACGAGCACTTATTGAAACGCCAAGAACTAAAACTGGGTGTCATGTTAGGTATGGAGTAAGTTAATGTGAGGATTTTTAATCTTCCTAGCGGTCCTAGTATTTGTTTAATATTTCTTTTTATTATTTTTTCGTAACGTCAGCAATAAAATTGTGTGAGAATTAATACACATAGTTGCGTTGCAAATTGAAGAAAATGCCTTCGATAGTTCCTTCCAGTTCATTTTCAAAATGATAATTATGTTTAATAAATATATAATAATATCTATATGCTTTGTAATTTCTTTTTTGTTTATCGAGGTAATTTATTGAGATTAAAGTTCTTAATACAGGCGTATTTATGATTCAGATTATTCATTTTAGTTTATCTTATCTCCTTATAAATATTTCAATGATAGTAAGGAAGACACTTGATTTCGATAGCCTGAAATTTGAATCTTTAATTTATTACACTACGTAATATTACTACGATATCGTGTATTTCATGTTTCTGTAATAACTTACCGAAATGTAAACACGGTGAAGAAATTAAGTCAGGCATGATAATTATACAGTTCATTTTGCAGTCAAATGATATTGTGTACTTCTGTTAACCATGTTATTTTTCTTCAACTCCCTCGGGAGTTAAAGTTGATGTCAAAGCTTCGTGCGGCTAAAGAATCATATCAGGATCTAAAATTAATAGTAAACAATGCTTTAACGTGAACGCAATAAAATACTTTTACTCTCGAGAGCCATGTATTATTTTATGGCTTACTAGTCCATTACGTTTGTTTATTGACCGGAAACGAGATATGATACAGTATAAATAATGTCCTCGCGAGCATTAATGATTCATAAAGCTCACCCAGGCTTTACCAGTTGTATACTAATGCAGTTCCGTTACATGCAGAACTCCAGTGAATGGACCCCAGAATAAATTGCAATGCAATTGAAACAAAACTTTATAATTAGGAACTAATTATTGAGATATTTAAAATATATTTCAATCATTTTTTGCAAGTATTAAAATATTTCCAGTTTTTGGGCTAGTGCATGGGCATATTATTTTGAACCACATCTGTACTTGCGGTCCATTCTGAAGGACAGATATGACAAGGGAGAGAATCTAGAACCATCGTTTTCAAGTTTTATTACTTCAATTATTATTATTATTATTATTATTATTATTATTATTATTATTATTATTATTATTATTACTGTTACTATTATTATTACTGTTATTATTAAAATTGTAGTGAACTTGTTTGCTATTTTACTTTCGATAATTTGCAATTTTTTTGACGTAGGGTGGAATTCTAGCATTTTCAGATACTTTGCAAGGAGTGTCATTGACGTATCTGAATCTTTTATTTTCTTGTGCATGAGGTTCTCAAGCGGGGCGTATCTGTTATTCTCTGGGACTGTGTAATTATTAGTAGTACTATTAGTAAACTGAGGATTTTTGCTTATTTGCCAATTTTTTCTCCTTTAAGAGAAAACGTAATATTTTAGGTTACTTACTCATTTTGAGGAATTAGGAGTATTTATGCAAATTTTGTAGTGTCTAAAATGCCTATCTCAGTAATAAATACATATTTTGCGTTTAAATGCCAAAATGTTGCCTATTCTTGTATTTATTTATAAAAATGGAATTATCTTTAATCAAAAATTTAAAAATTTGTTCGTTTTTTGTTTTTATCATGAAGAGTGCAGATAAATCGAACAACTATCGATAAATATTTGTTTCGTTTTACTGCCCCTACAATGCGAGTATTATGTATTAACAAATAGTCCAAAATCACCGGAGGTCAAACTATTTTTTTACAAAGAATTTTTAAACAATTTTTTTCTCAAACAACGGTTTAATTTTTTCCCTATCTTTCCAGTCCCATTTTTTGAAAACACTGTAATTTTGAAACATTCAAGAACTTAACATCGCAAAAATACAATAGTGAATACAGAGATTTCTGTCTAAAACAAAATCTCTTCTAAACTAGAGGTGGTAAAACGCCTACTTTCTCGCACTTATTTTCAACCAAAGTTACAAAATACTCAAGTTTTCAAAACATTGTACATGGCCTTATTTCAAAAGCTATCTTTAAGGAACAGATTTCATTAAGGGAAAAGACTATTTATGATGTTTAATTGTACTAATAGGAAGTTATTATTTTAGTTGTAGGACGACTCCGAAAAAAATTGATCTCTTGCAATGAAAAAAAGGTTTTTAACGATAGTGAGACGTGAACCAATCTCTTAAACGTCCTTCACACTATCCAACAAATAATAATAATAATAATAATAATAATAATAATAATAATAATAATAATAATAATAATAATAATAATAATAATAAAACAAAAAACGATGAAGCCATTTTTTTTAATTTGGAAAATGTTCCAGAGACTTGTGTAATGTGAATTTCAAAACTTAAAATATCGGCTTCAAATTCATTCTTCATTTCATCAGCCACATCGATAGGGGAATATCAGTTTTGGAGAAAATCGGCTGAACGGTTTAGCCGCTATGGTTTAGCCCTTGTTCACAGACGGACGGACAGACACATGATTTGCCGTCACTCGATTTTTCGCTATTAAGGACCCGCAAAACATGGATTCTGGCTACACCAAGTGTTCGAAGATTTTCTTTCTAAAGTTAGCAACTGGATTTATCCAGTTGACCTGTTAGAAGAGTTTTCTGCCGAAAATTCGCCGTTTCTTCGTGCAGCATTACATAACTTTTTCTCTACTCCGTAGCGAGAAAATAAAAATCAGGTCTTTAAAAAAAATCATCTATATTTTTTTAAGAAAACTAATGTTTTTTTCTGGAATTTCTGCTAGAAATGAATGCAAATTACATTTTTTTTCCACGCTTAGGGCAAGAATTAAAATAGTGGCGCAGGTCTCATTGTTGTCAAACTATCTGGATTTTTGAAAGTTGCAAATTTTTAATTATTTTTAGAGATAATGCGATTCAATGGCGAATGGCAATTAAAACAAATCATACAATGTTTTCGATTATGTTAAATATGAGGAAAAAGATCGTACTGTGCATCGTTGGAGGATGAGCCTTCATTTAATGAAAATCAAAATGGTTCAAGAAACTACTGCGATTTAGCCTTTTTTGTCGGAATTGCCCAATGATAGAAAGGATTTCTATGAAAATTTCTCGAGACAACGATGAAAGCAATCATTTCATGAAGGTACCTATATTATGTTTACTTCAGAAACATTCTACACAGCTACATAAATAAGGTAAAGAAAAATATATAGTGACTTTTTAAATGCTTGTTTCGTATTCTGAAATGGCCATTTTACATTTTTAAATACCTATTTTGCCTGCCCATTTCTACAGTTTTTCGTGCCTGTAAATCCGCCGCTTAACTGTTAGTTAATTTTTGAAGAGTATATCTATCGAGCCGACTTTTACCATTTCTATGCATGTTATCTGAGTAAGAGTTACTAGGAAGTTTGAAGACTTGGGGGCTGCTGCAAGAGTACTGACCTCGTTTCCATTAGCGGCAGGGTCTTCTAGCGGGAGTTCTGTACCGTGCTGACAGCTTATGGATAGCGTGGGTGGGTTGAGTGTAAGAGTGGATGAGGCTAGTCCCCTAGAATGATCTCTGTAGTTGTGATGTCTAGGTGCGGGGATACGTCATTCGAAGTTTCCGTGGCGGGCATGTATTACACACAAGCAACATGTCTGCTATGCTTTGGTCGAATCCAAAGTCGGATGGATTGGATTCACAGTTCATTATTAAAAACAATTGCTACTGTTGATTTATGTATCACTTAAGAGATTGCACTCCACTTCAGTAGCACGCTGTATAAGGGCCGAAGTTGACTATGAACTGCGATTAGAAGCCCCGTTGCCCTCGAGAATTACTTGGAGCCATCTGTTCAATATGCTGACATTACCAGACAGTAAATCAATCATTATAAACAAATTTCAGTTTTTTAAGAAGGGGAAACTTAAACTCATATTCATGCCAACCCTTAAATATTTACCAAATAAGTGTTTTTTATGTACTTTTATGCCTTGAATTTTGCAGATTTTCAGAATGTTACAAAAACACTTTATCTTAGAGATCTACAGATTTCAGCAAGTTGGCACAGCACAGCAAGTACAGGTTTTAGCAAGTTGATTTTATTTTCCGAAATAACCTGTTATATCGTCATCCGTAATAACAAAATTACTTGTCAACGGTTGTGCCCGTTTAGAAAAGTTTCGTACTAGGTAGCCACTTTTTGCAAATCCGGGGAAAGGGGAAAAGTCAGAGAATGTTGTTGGAAGTAAGAATTCTTTTTTAATTTTCTTTTTTTCATTTTTCATTCCAGATGGTAAATATGCCTCAATCAGTAATCATTTAAAATATATTAAAAAGTTTGCTATTATTTGACTATTTATTTCGATAACAGAGACAGTCTCACGCTCATCATCACCCATCGATTTCGAAACCTTTCTTCCGAAATCGGCAGGAGTCTCATTGCTGAAATATGCAGCTGTCCTGTTTACCACTAATTTGTTGCCAAAGTGGAAGTACAGGCAGTCCACAGCACCCAAGGGAAGAAAGAGAAAGGCAAAACAAACTACTAGAATCATGGTTGCGGCTGCGGCGCTTTTAGCGGATGCGCAGCGGAAATGTTCCGAATAGAGGAAGTGGTTTAGATTTAGATTTATTTAGTCAAAAAACAGTAAAAACTGTATATGATGTAGGGGGGAAGATTATCTGCGCGATTTCTGCAGAAGAGAGATTCAGTAACCTCACATTTGCAAGAGGTAGTAAAATAACTCGCCAAGCGAAACGAGAACTCAAATCAACTGCGAACTGTGGATGTAACATATGGCCAAAGTTTTGGATTGGTGTGGAATCGGATGTAAAGTAACTGAGTTTTTTCCTCCTCCTCAAGAGTCGTGTAGAGCGGCCATGAACAGCGTGCGTGTGTGTGTTGCAGGAGGGCGGAGGGGCGATGTGAGGGGCGATGGCCGGGCGGGCGCCCGCCGCCGCCGCTGCCGCCGTGTGGCCGCTGCTGGCTGCCTGCGCGCTGCTGCTGCTGCAGGCGCACTGCGCCGGACGACAAGGTACCTGCAGCCTTCTCGGCTTGGCACTCACCCACGCAGTCTACCACTTACCTTCACCACTCATGAGTTGGAAGGGGTACCTTTGCCTGCAATGTTCCTACAGCCTTCTCGGCTTGGCACTCACCCACGCAGACTACCACTTACCTTCACCACTCATGAGTTGGAAGGGGTACCTTTGCCTGCAATGTTCCTACAGCCTTCTCGGCTTGGCACTCACCCACGCAGACTACCACTTACCTTCACCACTCATGAGTTGGAAGGGGTACCTTTGCCTGCAAGGTTCCTACAGCCTTCTCGGCTCGGCACTCACCCATGCAGACTACCACTTACCTTCACCACTCATGAGTTGGAAGGGGTAACTTTGCCTGCAAGGTTCCTACAGCCTTCTCGGCTTGGCACTCACCCACGCAGACTACCACTTACCTTCACCACTCATGAGTTGGAAGGTGTAACTTTGCCTGCAAGGTTCCTACAGCCTTCTCGGCTTGGCACTCACCCACGCAGTCTACCACTTACCTTCACCACTCATGAGTTGGAAGGGGTAACTTTACCGGCAAAGTTTCTACAGTCTTGCATGCTTAGCTCTCAGCCATTCAATCTAACAATTACCTTCAGCACTGATGCATTGAAAAGGGTTATTCATTAATTAGTGTTTCCGGGCGTTTCAACTGCTAAAGTCATCACTCCCTTAATGAAGTACTTTTTTTATCGCACGAGGTGGCGGCCAGCTTCGTCTGCTGACTTCCTGACTTATTGGATAGTGTTGTGCAAGTAATTGTGTGTGTAGAGAAGAAGGGTTGAAAAAAGGAAGAAAAGGGAAAGGTTACGCGCGATCCTGCAGTCAGCGGCACACTCACACACAACTCTTGCTCAACTTCAGTATAGTCATAGTCATACAAAAGAACTGGAAACTGCGAACTAAACAAAATACGGGATGACGTGTCTCAACATAACTACCGCCTTGTTTATTGCAAGTAATCTCCAGAATATACACTTGTAAGTTTCCATGAAATCGTACAAAAATGATTGAATGAAAAAAAACGAGAGAATGCCCCACATATAGTCATTTTCTAGTCTTAGTGTTATTACTCAACAATCATTCGTTTTTTTAAATGTCATCATTTAAAGATCTACAAATTATTGAATGAAATTATGCAGAAAGCATTCAAGCCATAAGAATCAATGTGGTTGAAAAATGTCTTGAAAGTTGGAACATATCTTAAAATCCTCACCACTAAGGATGCAATAACGAAAACTAGGTATGTGATGTATGTGGCAGTGGAAAAATTTAAAAATGTTCTGCATATTTACCACTCGGAAAACAGAAACTATATGAACGACATTGGTTCAAGAAGATCAGTATTCCGTCTCCAAGACTAAAGAAATGACGAAGGCTGTACATTCTGGAACAATATATATTATATTCATTGGGAACTCAGTGTTCAATAAGTTTCTGAAAATGTAATTGAAATGTTTAATATTTATCAAGATCTGTACATGAGTGTTTCAGGAAAATATGCAAAGATATCTTACTGTTGTCCTAACTTTAAAAAAATGAAAACGTTGTTTAAATAAGGTTATTCCTGTGACCGTCTGTCTAAATTTCATTCGTTATTGTTTCCTTTAATTATACAAGGCAAAAGCAAAAGACAAAATATGGTATAACATTGTACTCTTGTATTTACAACGTTTCACAGACAGATGTTTATGCTTCTTCAGTTTTAGAAGTCACATGTGCAGTCAGTATCATATCGAAACATAGAATACAATTTTCCCATAATTTTGGGTTTCTTAATCCTTAAATTCCAGGCAGTGAGCCTAGGAGAAGTGCCACACGTATATCTGAAATATTATTCTTAAAACTTTATGAAACAATAAATTCCAATGGAGAATGAAATTTATTTACTTCAGCACGTGACTCTATCTTGAAGAAAGTACAAAACAAGTCATCTCAGTGCTGACGATTTAGCCTGAAACTGGTGTGGGTTAAATTATGTTAATCTGATGTACCTGTAGAAGTAGATACATCAGTCTTTCAAACGTACTTTATAATACTTATTGTAAATACAACTGCATAAGGATATGATATATTATGCCCATCTTTGACTCTCTATAATTAAAGGATAAAATGACCCATTATATTCAGTGTTAATTCTATTAATTTTCAGATTTTATGAATATTTATTGTTTAAACTATACACCCGGTTAATAGTAGCAAGCGACAAAATATCTGGTGCCCACTACCTTTTATTTCAAGCAAAAATAACGAAATTTGTTACACTGGGAATCTCAAAGTTTTTTGTAAACGAAAACCATTGGTGTTTTAAATAAAAAGATTTTTTTCAATTTTCTAAATGTCAAAGTTTTTAATGAAAATCCAAACTAAATCATACTTATAAATGCACTTTATTCCAGAAAAAAATATTTTGCCTTTTTCAAGAAAATTTTGAGAACGTCGTACGATCCGTATGTAAAGTACACGCAAAATTAAAATATCTTAATGATCTCCAAAATGGCTTAACGAGATCTAACCCCTGACGTATTTACCAAGTTTCAATCCAAAAACTTTGAATGTAATAGAATTTTTCGTGACGTATCTATCCATCCATCCTAATACAAATTCATTTTCATGTACAAAATTGCATGCATATCTTTTCCACCGGTATCAGTCTTAATCATCTTTGGAACATTACGAATAGACCTTGAATCTGACGTGTGTGCTAAGTTACAGATGAAAAGAGTAGTATACACGAGTTTTACGATAGAGAATTCGATATTGTAGTGTAGAGATTCCAATACCTTCCTTCCTATACTTGGGAAGAGGAAGGAAGAGTAATAAAGTGTCTTTGGCGTACTCATTTCCAAATGCCTTCTTTTCCGTACGAATTACGTAAATAACTATTTATTTCCGGCTGACTTATTTTACTTTGTTTAAAAAATACTAGCGTACCCGTACTCTCGCATGATACACACCACCCTATTTTTTCCTAAGCGTATCGTGACACAGCAACGTGGGAACATGTGGTCTGTTTCATAGTTTCCTCCTCAATTAGGTACACATCACCTGCATACCACGGCAAAACGTTAAATTAATGATTGCACTACCCGCATAGGAAACAATCTTCATCAGTATCAAGCTACTCGTATTTATAGTACATCTAGATGTTGCTGCGAGAGCGAATCTTAAATGAATAATTATGCAAATAAACCTCGTCAGTCTGCGCAAACAATGGTGTACTCAGAAAGCATAAACAGTATAAGATAGAGGAATCTAAGCCTTGTAAACGTGACGTCACAAAGATGGCCACCAGCATCAAGGTCTGAAATATAGGTCATGGAGAAATATATTCTGCATTCCTCCACGTATACGCAGTATTGGTAGTATGGATAAGTACCGAACCGGCAGAAATTTAATAGAATGCCAACAATATCTCATCCTGCAGGTTACGACGATCCCTCCTGAGAGCAAAGACCTCAAAATTGTAGTTTTAAGGCCTTAAAACGCTTTGTTTAGGAGTTATTTACCGATATAGTTGAATGAGCGTTGCCGGTTGCATTTGACGTGACTATTTTTATGCGTTTTTTGAAACAAATCCTTCATATTTTTAAAGTAAAAGTGCAATTCGCCATGTCTCCGTGCAATTATCTTCCTTTAAAGACCTCATTTATGAAGATCAGTTACGAGTGAGAGCTGCAAAAAGTATGTATGCTACTGAAATAATATAAGAGAAGATTTATGGTGGAGTACGTCTGAAGGCAACAGGCGCATCGATGTCTGCTCCATTCGTTACGGCTGAACGAACGATAAACTGTTGCTTTATTTACGTTATTTAATTTAGTGTTTGCGGTTGCTTAAACTATTTTGTCATCACTCCCGTGAGTATAGTGCATGCTATATCCCTGAATGTGGCGGAGTTCGTTCTCCCGCTCGATTGCTCCACCTGACCGCGACCTACACGTTGACTTCAGGGGTTGTACTCCTCTATTTTCCTCTCAATGGAGCATTAACCCAGCCGAGACAAGCTATAAGCTCCCGAATGTAAGGCAGTGAAGTGAATGTGAGAGTGTGTGTGTGCCTAGAGAGAGAAAGGATGAAGGAAGAAAGATTGCGCGTGGGTATTCGCCTGGGATTTATCGGAGAAAGCTGTGGATCGGCAGCCTACGGTTGTAACTCCCTGGCAAACTGTGGTTGAAAGTGAAATAGCTTTATGGTTAGTGTCTACAATTTTCCACCGTCTGGATTCGAACCTTCGCCCTCCCGGTCAGTCGTTGCAGAGGCAATGGTAATGCTGTCTCAGTCGGTGAGCTTGTTAAGGTACCGCTCCGGCACTCGCCTGGAATCGATCGAGACTATCGATCAACGACAGAATCCGTCCTCGCTGCATAGCGTGTCGGGGCGGTGACACTTCCGCTGAGCCGTGGCATCCTGGGCCGCGGCGTCCAGCGCTGCAGCGGGGGCGGGGGGCGGGGGGCGTGGCCCGGGGCCTCCGCCAATCAATAGTGCTGCGCCGCCGCGCCGCGCCGCGCCGCCAGACGGAGCCACTTGTGCGAGGGCAGCGCGGGGGAGAACCAGCGCCCAACGAGAAATGAAGGGCAAAGGACAAGCAGTCGTTCACTCAGAGGAAGTCTTTGGTGGACGAACGGGATGTTGACGGACGATACGTCCAATCCCATATTCTTTAAAATAGTGGCCAAAGGCATTTTCCAACGAGTTGCGTACGTTGTCTGTACAATTTGGGATTAATGGAAACTTATACGTTTATAATCTAGGGATCGTTCTCAATACGCGAGGCTTAAACCATGCTGATTCCACATGGGCAGTGTTTTGTTTACTTTGCAGTGCTCAGTTTTATGCAGCCTTTACGTTTTTACCACGCGCTTACCGAAATATTGGTGAGAAGGACTAGTTAACAGTTTTCGTGATTGATGAAAAATACATTCCACCCCAAATACACTCTTCCAATATCTATACAAATACTACGCAATATATTATTCATATTAACAAATAAGCGAAATTTTGTAAAAAAAAATGGTGCAGTTTATGAAAAAATGTCGTGTAGAGTTTTTGACAACGCGAATTTTTAGCTAATTTTCACAGAAAAGTTTTGAGTTCTCCAGAAACATTATTAGATAAAGATTGATATAGATTAGATTACATGTAGATTAGATATTATTTGAGACACAAATATTCACAAACGCAATAACGTATACGAATAGCTAGTAATGTAAATATTAACGACGTATGAGAGCGATCAAAAAAGAACATTTGTAAACTTTTTGAAATAAGAAAAGGGTACAGTGTATTTAGCACTATCTCTTCACAATGTTCAAAGAAAAAAATTCGTGCGATGTTTGAGAAAATATTGTTTTTAATACCTTATGCTTAATCGCTGTTTCTTCGTAAGACGATAAAGTATTGTAATCATGATACGAAAAACGGCAAAAACACTTATTGCCGGGTTTTGGTAACGAACAAGTGGACTAATCATGTTACTAATCATGTACGTTACTTCCTCTAACACGTTGTGTAGTCAGAATCTATGTTTCGGTCCCTTATACCGAAAAATCGACACGTGTGTTCGTCCGTCTGTGGTCAAAACTAGCGCCTACACCCAACCCAGGGGTTCCCAACGGGGTCCGTGTAGACCCCCCTCGGTCGATGAAATTTTGAAGTGTCAGTGATGAACAAGGTGCCGATTGAGTGTCTGTGGTCAAAAATGGACCGGCAATTGATAGATATAATCACGATCCCGCTGAGTACAACATTGTTAATAAACTTAATAATTAATTGTTATATTGTCGAAAAAATATAATAAATTAAAAATTCACTTCTCTTCTTTCGTACCCGTCGTTCATCTCTAGTCTTAGAGACGTAGCTCGGCTGGTGCAACCGGTTCACCACCCTGGTACCCGAAATAAGGGGGTCTTTAATAAGGACCCCACGTACGATGTCGACAAAGAACAAAACTAATTGCACTCCACGCTTTTTTAAATTGCATCAACTAAATTCTTATATCGATTAGATTTAAAACTTAATTTCACATTTTTTGCTGTTAGGACCATTTAGACTTTGTGTATCAGGGCATCCGAAAACCTAGCTACGCAGTGCTCTAGCAATTATAAATATGTATTCACAATGATACTCTACCGCGGAAGAAAATATTCCCTGCGCTGCTGAAATGATATGACGAGTTAAAACGCTCAACGTTTTATAACCACTGCACAATAACGAAGATTAAAAATTCACCTTTTCAGAGGAGGAAGCCTGCAATTCTTTGTGCACTGATATATATATATATATATATATATATATATATATATATATATATATATATATATATATATATATATATATATATCATAAAGAATAATGTAAGGGAGTAGATGAATCACACATTTTTTGTCGATGAAAAAAAAAGGTTAGGGATCCCTGAGCTTAAGCTATTCTTCCGATTTTCTCCAAAATTGATAATCTTGGAACAATTTAAAGAAAATCAAGGTCTTCTTAATTTGAAACGGATACTTTGATTTTGGGGGGTACGTTACATGAAGCCAACATTTGCAAAGTTTTTTAAATTATTGATCCAAATTTTTGGATTAATCTTTGACTTTGAATAAAAATGAAGCACCCTTAAAGAACTGGTACGAGTCAAATTTTCGTTGACATCTCTGATATTTTTAAATTCTAAGATATTTGAATCTTTGCGGCTTTATCCTACTACTACAATAATGAAGATTGACGTTATTTCTTAATGAAATCTGTTCATAAAAAACAGGTCTTGAAATAAGGTTGTGTTCAATTTTGCGTATATATGTGTAATTTTCCCATAATTGTGAATGAAACTGACAATTTTTACCTTTAATTTTTTCCCTTCAAAAACAGCTCCTAATTTTTTCTTTAAATGTTTTCCTCGTATGTAGGAAAGAATGGTAAGAAAAGTGGTCTTCGTTTTTTCGTTGATCTCTTTGAAGTTTAGAAAACTGCAAAAGTCTAAAAATTTCTGCGGTATCTTCTCGCATCTACAATATTGAAGGTGGATTTTTTCTTAATGAAATATGTTATTCAAAAATAGATCTTAAAATGAGGAAATATTCAATTTCTCAAAAATATGAGTTTTTGCGTCTTCTATTTATTTTTGGCAGCCTACATGGGTCCCATTAAGAGCTAAGGCTTCCTCTTCACGCGGGGTGAAAAACTTGTTTGGTTCCCCTGGTTTAAATCAAATAGTTCTAGTTCTCACTTGAACCAACATACAATAGATATAACAACCATCAAAACACATCAGAGATTGTTCTATATGCATATGATTAAATACAAGGAAACACTTCACTAATTTGTATGTACAATGTAGTTAATGAGAAACACTGCACACATCCCGTTCCAGCTGCCTCCATACGCCTCTGTCTTCTAAACCAAAGTGGACCTGCTGCTTTCCGTAGTCCATCGCTCCATCTGGTCTGCCTGGTTTCCCCCTCCAAATACTGGGTCCCAGATGGTTGCCCATCTTGATTGCTTCTGCCTCAGGGCGTGACCTCTCCATCTCCATTTTTGTCTATCGGCTTGAAAGGCTCCATCTTTGATGTTTGTTTTTGTTCTTATATCGATACTGCGTATTCTAACTTTCAGTAATGTAATATCTTCCTTTCCATTTTACGTTGACAGCGTTGCAGCAATGTTTTTTGTGCTATTGTTAAAGATTACGCGTGAGATCCATTAGTATCGATAAAACGCCCGATTCCTTTATTAGCACTTTGATTTTTAGACTAATTTGTTTGTCCAATAGTACAAAAGAAAGATTTCAGAATTTTGTCCTTGATAACATTGTTCTTCTTCTAATTTCCTTGTCCGAACGGTTAGAGAATGCAATTAGTTGACATAAATATACATATTCTAGCACGTATTCTACACGTTATTCCTGAATTTTTATTGTGATCGATTGGTCGTTGGTCATTACTTTTGTTTTGATAAAATTGATTTGCAAACTTACTTTCATGCAAGCGTTATTTAGGGCAGAAATTTTTTTTCTAGTGTTTTGCCTGAAGTAGCGAATAAGACAATGTCGTCTGTGAATCAGAGATTTGTTAATCGGTGACCATTTATATTTATGCCTGCGTTTTTAGTTTGTAGTTGAGTGTACGCGTCATCTATATCTGAATATAAATAAAAGAGAATGAGTCATGTTTATCGCATATAGACGCAAAAACTACTCGACCGATGTCGCTGAAATTATCATACTTGTTCTTATTAGTATCGGGAGTATTTAAAGAGTGGTGTGAATTAAATTCGACATACGGGGTACGAGGTGGTTTGTCAAGAAGACGTGCGAAGTTAATGGTGATTCTGTCTACTCAAGCGCCCCTGTGCAGATGCGCTAGGCAGCCTGCCGTGCAGCCAAGTATTAAGCACGCTTAGTTGCATACTGTGCTCCTGCGATTGGAAAATATCGCCTAGACTTTTAAAATTCGAAATACTGCTTGAACGTTATTTCGCATAAGTAAATCAAACTTCTCCATGCTGTAGCGAAGCCATACCCAAACTTAAGGGAGAACGTTTTAACGATAAAATACTTGACAATCATGTTCAAACCACGACATCATACCCATTCAAGCGAGAAAGTCTTTCATCTACTTGAACTTTTGCGAGGTGTAAAAACGTTATTAGCTACCATGTGAGTGCAGTGTAAAAACATTTTTCGCACGCTTAGTTAGGAAAGAAATAGTTGCGAATTTTGGAGACCAAGTGTGCGCTAAATTCTCATAATGCGATATTCGTATTCGCATTTGTCTGTCCAGAGTTGCCCACCAACAATTGATCTGTACATAATTGCATAATTTGATATAATTAAAAATATAATTACAATCATAAATCTTCGAACCTATATATATATATATATATATATATATATATATATATATATATATATATATATATATATGTGTGTGTGTGTGTGGGTGGGTGGGTGGGTGGGTGGGTGTGGGTGGGTATGGGTGTGGGTGGGTAGGGGTGTGAGTGGGTGGGTGGAAATGTGCGTAAGTTTGTCGCATATAGGCGCAAAAACTACTCGACCGATTTCGCTGAAATTTTCACACTTTGTTCTTGTTGTCTTATTGATGTCGTGAGTATTTAAAGAGTGATTTAACCTGTGGTGAACGCGTGGGTGCGAATTCGAGGAGGCCGTGTGTACGTGTAATATTACTCGCGCAACTTTTCTTGAACGATGACCTTGCTTCCCCCTCTCTGACACAATAAATAGCTGAAGACAAAAGCCCGCTGCGCGCACTGATGACACCATTCCAAACACGTCTTCACAGACGCGACATTTTCTGTTGAAGACGAGAGCTTCTGTCTGTGATTTTCTCCAAAAAATGTAAAGAAATTACCGAATCAGGTGAAGATCCATCACAGGTGATACCTCGAACTTCTGAAAAAGTTAGAACGCAAATTAGAAATTTCCGAAGGTATGACTGATACTCCAGAGACTGGCATTCCTTCATAAAATCTTGTGGCTGATTACGTAAATAATATCCCCACTCTACCCGCATTTCTTCAATCTATCGTTCAAGAAAAGTTGCGCGAGTAATATTATAAAATACCTGCAATATTCACGTGCCATTACAACCAACGTACATCTATTATTACAGTCTTTCCGGACATATTAGATATAATTATTTCTAAAAATATATATTTTCCAATAATTCAGTGTTCTCTCCTAGGCTTGGATTCGAATCATGATCCGGAATTAATTATCTTTCTGAAAATTACAACTATGAAATTTACTAGTAATGCTCTTATTAAAGGTAAAATTAATTGCAATACTTGTGAAGAAAGGATAATTATACTCAATAAATTCCCAGAAAAATTGTACACTAATACAGAAATAAACCAGACTATAATTGTTCTTCAACAAACGTAGAAAACTGATTTTCATATATCTACCTCAAAAATTCAACCCTCACCTAAAATTAAAAACCCAACCACCAAGAAATATTGTATCTTATTTTTTTTAAACATAACACCCGCAGAAAATGGCAAAATACTCGATACCCTTCCATTAAAAAGATTAAACTCTTTAAACAGAAAAGTTAAAACTCACTTAAATTAAATATTCTCAATTTCAAAAATTTACTTCAAATCATCAACCCACATTTCAATTCTCTATGGAAAGCTATTAAAACATAACTAAATATAAAAAACAATTAATTCCTATCAAATCAGGAAATACAATAGCAACAACGAATCTCAAAAAAAACAACAACAAAGGTATTAGTGAAGCATATTGCAGATACATTTGCAAATAATATCCCTCGTAGTATAAGTTTTCTAACACAATATCCCAAGTACTAGAAAATACATTTATTACAGTACCAGAAAGAATTAAATTTATTTCGTCGTCTGAAGTTCAGTATTTAATCAAAAAACTTAAAAAATCAAAATCTCCAAAATTGATCAAATTACTAATTACATTCTTAAACAGTTACCTTTTCCAATAATTAGTTCACTAAGAGCAATTAATAATGGATGTCTCAGACTAAAGTATTTCTCTAAATCTTCGAAATTAGCCATTATTCATCCTATTCTTAAACCCAATTTAGATCACATACAGCCAATTTACTTATGGCTAATTAATCCTCGCTATCAAACATTTAAAAAAATATTAGTACCAATATTACAAAACATTATTTGTCAAAATGACATATTACCAAAAACTCAATTTGGATTTATAAATAATCATTCTACAATCCATCAACTTTTAAGATTAACTGCTTATATCGGTATCAACTTTCAAAAATTTAAACATACATCAGCAATATTTGTAGATATTGAAAAGTTTTTTGATAAAGTTTGGCATGATGGCCTATTATATAAACTACGCAGATGGGAATCCCATATTATTGACAATCCATATTTAAGAGTTTTATTACATCCTGTTTGTTCAAAGCGAAAATTAACTTAGAATTATCTGGTGAATATCCGATTTCAACCGGAGTACCTCAAGGATCCCTACTTTCTCCTTTACTCTTTAATGTCTTTATCTCTGACCTACCATCATTTGAAACTTCAGAAATTGCATTATTTCCTAATGATACAACTTTATACACTTCACACCATATCTTTTACAAAGACAAATCAACTTACAACATGATTTACAAATCTTAACAAATTACTTTAACAATTGGCAAATAAATATTAACCGTAAAAAATTTCAAACGAAGGTATTTTATTAAGACGAATTAAAAATATGAATCCTCTAAAAATTTATAAGACAACAATTCAATGGCTCTCTCCCAATACTGCTGTTAAATATATTGGCTTACACATAGATACAAAGCTAACTTGGAAAGATCATCTAATACACACGGCGAATAAAAAAGTATTAAAATACTTAAACTGTACCTATTTATAAATAAAAAATCTTCCATCAAACTTGAAACAGCTATCACAATTTACAAAACATTAATCCGCCCTTCCCTCACATATGCATGTCCAAGATGGTACTCGTACATCAATGACAAATTTCCGCAGAATTGAAGTTATTCAAAATAGATTCTTTAAACGAGTTTTAAATTTTCCATCGTTTATTAGAAATAATCAAATTCAGTGAGTCCGTTCTATTGAATCCCTTCAAACATGGATAAATCAATTATCAAACAGTTTCTACTTTCACTTACCTCTTGCCCAGCGACACAAACTTTCCAATTAGGAGACTCAGCTAACCCTTTACCCCGAATTAAATCTCGTCATTCGAAAGATTTATTACATCTTCCTTAATTCCACTGATTAGCTATTCAATTGTAACAAATCACAAAAATTAAAATAACTGTTCAGAGACCCCTTCCTGGATCTACCTCTAAGGTTGTTAATTATGTTTATAATATTCCACAAAAATAATGTAATTTATGTAAAATATCGTCAAACCCTTGGAAGACATTTTATGTCGAACAAGAAAAATACATAATTTAAAAAAAATTAAAAACGCGTGTGTGCGTTGTCTTTTGTCAATAATCGACGAGGTGGGGTCTACGCCATTCCCAGAGAACCTTGCTGGAAGTGCAATCAATGGAAATAATTTTGAAATACATCCTTCACTTCGACTCACAAAATTAATAACGTGGAAGTTGCGATCTGGAGAGCAGGAAGTCTGAACCAAGTGCTGGCGGTGCACAACATTATGCGAATACTCAATTTTTGTAGAAAAGTGTGTTTAATACATAGTTAGTGTGTAATTAATTCGTAGTTAATCTTAATTAAATACATTTATTTTGAACTTGAATTGTATTTATTTAATACACTACAATAGTGAAGCAGTGCTAGGTCCGCTGGTTTTGCCTGAAACACAGGCAATTTTTTCCAAAAATCTGCTCCTAATTTTTGCTTTAACATGTTTGTCTTATGTGGGAAAGAACTGTAAATAAAGTAGTTCGGTTCGCATTTTCATTGAACTCAGTATTGTCGAAAATATAAACAACTAGAAAACATAAACATTGCAAAAGTACAATACTGATGATATATATTTTGTGTTCGAAGACTAGTAATTGTTCGAATTTGCAAATTCGAATTTCGCGCGCTTCGCGCGATACAGGGCACTCATTTTTTCAAATACTGGATCCGAGTTTCCCACACTTCCTTCACCAGAATATTTCAGAAGCTATCAGCAGTGTTGCTAGACGTAGGACACATACGTACTTATCATACGTATTTTAAATGAATCCTGCATTCGATAAGAAAAAATGTGAAAATATAATATGATAATTTTGTTAAAGAAAAATGAGTGCACCACAAACAACAACATAAAAATTAATATATATTTTGTGATAGGGAATTCAACGCAGGACGTTATGACAGTTATTTTTCGGATAATAAACGTATATTCTGTCAAATTACGTTTTTCAGTTAGTGTAACAAGAAGTCTAGAAATCCATTGTTTAATATTTGAAGCTGTTGAAGTAACCAACAACTATTTTTATTTTATCTTTTGTTTCTGGATCAGAACTTGCGATCTTTTGCAAATCTACATTTGATATTATTATTTCAAACAGTCAGTTTTAGCATAAGCAATAATTTATTTTACTCCTTTTTTTAAACTTTCGATTCCAGCTTGGGAACTTTTTCAAAAAAATTCAAGAAATTAATTTAGTGAGGCGTTAAACACAAAGTTGGTATATTGAGTGGTTTTTTTATGACAACGAAAAATTTTCATTAACTATGTTTAATTAAGACGGTTCTAGGAAAAAGTGTATTTAAAAAATGTATTACTTTTTGCTCTAATTTCTGACAAGAGTACATTATATAAGTATAATATCAAAGCAACAAACACTTTATTCATAGTCGTTTTCGAACAATTTTTAAGAAGCATTAACATAAACAGTGAATTATGGTCCTAGTAGCTAGAAATACTGGGCATTACTCATTTAAATAAGTGGACAAATAACTTCACAACATGGATCATTGCATTCTAGACGCTAAGGCATTCAGTGTATGCGCTGCGTGGTTCGCGATGTGCAGGCGGCTCCCCTTCCGCAAAGCTGTTCTCCCTCCTCAACTTACAGTTTTGCCGCTGCCGCGGACGGACGTTCGGCTCTTGAGAGCAGGCGCCCGCGGCAACAGGCCGAGCGCAGGCCTGGCGCACTCCCTCCAAAATACGCATCCTCCCTCGTCCGTCATTTCATTGGAACGCCAGAGCCTCCCTTTGTGTTGCAGCTGGGTAACGACGTGTTGTTGTTGTTGCGCAGGGCGGCGGGAGGCGTCGGCGGCGGCGGCGGGGGCGGCGGGGGCGGCGGCGGGGGCGGCGCGCGGCGGCGACGGCTTCGACGCGCTGCCCCGCGGCTACTGGTACGAGTTCTCGTCGCCCTTCACGGAGGCGTACGACGAGCTGACGGAGGCGGAGCGCACGCCCACGCCCGAGCCGCTGCCCTTCTTCGAGGGCCACCTCAACGCCTCCAACGTCACCACGCAGTTCGGCGGCTCCGTCTTCCTGCACTGCCGCGTCAACGACCTCCACGACAAGACGGTACGCCGCGCTGCTTCCCTTGCGCCGCTCGTCCTCCTGTGCAGTTCGCAGTCTCATGGGAAAAGTGGGCGTGGAAGGTGGATTTTCTGTCGACGTAAATTAATGTACACTTGCACAATCAAAAAAGATCACATGATGTTATGTCTTGTCAACTACGGACAACTCAGTGCCCGGGGATTATTTTGTACTTAAAAATTAAACTGATCATATTTTATCATGCGGACCGGCAAACCTGCACAATATTCAAACAATTACAAGCAAAATTCTGTAAAGCATTAAATGATAAAATTCTGTGATTATTGGTCAAAATTTTAAGTTACTCCTATTTACGAATACTGTAGTTCATTACCTTCGCATTGGAGGTGGATAATAGGAGTCCACTGTAAAGGAAAGGTATAATTGCACACACTAAGATCAGTAGAACAGTTTATAACGGACGATAGATCATACAACACACACACACACATCTAAGATATTGATTCGTGATTCTGGGCGCTTCATCTGATAGGGCATTAGTCCAGTAAGTGTAGTGCCTGTTGTATCGCGGGATTGTCTGTTATCTTCCCCCTCTGGCTGGCGAGATTCGGTGCGGACCTTCGCGTGGGCTTGCTGCATTTTCCCCAACCGCTTATCTCCCACCAACGGTGCACCGTCCCTTGCGGAAATAACTCTATGCTTCTGACAGGTCTCCCGACAAGTGTGATAATGTAGTGTGTGTGAGTGGTGAGGATAGGGCAAGAAGAGATAGGAAAGAACGCGTGCCGTTAGTTAGGATACTGCTCCGGCATTCGCCTGATATAGATCAGAGAAACCACAGAATCCTCCTGCAGATATCAGCTGAATTCGTCCTAGCTCTCAACCTAGTGTCGCAAATCCTGCCTCCGTGGGGACTCGACCAATAACCTCCCGATTAGAGGTACTGCAGTGATATCAGTTAATGCTCTGAGTCACCTTGGACAGTGATGATAGAACATCACTTCGCATTTGTTGCACTCTGCTCCTGGAAGGAAATCACATATCACTTTTCAGAGATGGTGCTTGCTGAGGCTAATGGCAGCTGGCGGGCTTGCAGGGTTTGCGCGCACTGAGCGGTCAGGGAGAGCGGGGGCTGGTAGGGTCGTAATACGTGTACGAGGTTCACCACTGAGAGATTTTCAGTACAGTTGAATAAAGTTTGGGGTCACAACCTTGCGAGCACGCTAGGTCGAACACAGACACAGATCGCAATATTACACCCGACACAGATTTATACTGTTCTGCGAAGAGAATACAGTTCAGTCTGTAAATCGTTAACCTAGTTACGAGATTAATACTAGGCTATGTACTTTGGCGACTATACCACTATAACAAATAAACTATAACGACGAAGTGTACAGTAGTTCAACTGCCATAATTACCACAAATAGGACTTCAAAGTGACATGACTGCAAATAAATTTACTTGACGCGAATCAAAATCCACTCGCGACGGCAGCCTTATATACGCTGAACTTTTTTCTGGTGTGGCCACTCCGCGCAATGGGATTCAAGAGTAGAGGTAAGGACTGATTGCCCGATCCAATCAGCGGATTCGAAATGTTCTGGAATTCTCGGTGGGCGCTGTTCGCCTGAGTAAGTTGACGAAATGCGGCGTGCCCGCGCCTGACGAAACGGGGGCGCGAATTCGCATAAATCGCACGCTCCGATGAGTGTGTACGCGCCGCGACACACGGGCGGCTGCTCCAACCCTCGGCCGAAGCAAAGCAACTGCCGCTTGGGGGCGCTGATTCTCGCAGTGAATCTTTACACAAGGCGAGTGACTAAGAATAAATGCTTGATATGATAGCATGAAATGCGTGTTGACATGTCCTCGCAAAGAACACAAAAATGTATAATTGCAGTCTGTGTACGAGTGACTCTCTGTTGTGCTTGTGATTAACCACACATTTTAAATATATTAAATAATTATTACTTGAAAACTTTGTTATTACGACTAATTAGGTAATTATTAGTTATTGCACAAATTTTATATTTAATTTTTATTGGAAATAAAACATTAATAGTACAAAATAAGTTGACGTGTTGGAACCACTAATTAAAACTTCGATTAACAATATGTTAGTTTAAACCTCCTCCCGCAGTTTCAATTTCAATATTCATTTATTACATTTCAAACATCTGGAACCGAAGAAAATCGATCGTAAGATTGTAATATTACGATCGTAAGATGTATTACAATATGCGTTCGTCTCAGTTGACCAGCGCAAAAGGATTTTCGCGCCTTGATATCTGATGGATATGAGCTGAAGCAAGCGAACATTCTCTTCTACAGGCCCACGCATAGAGCTAATGAAGTGTCTTGTAAATTTAATCGTTTCCAGGCCGCCATGTTTGGACCAAACATGTGAATACTGCCATGACACTCATTGGCATAATTTTACAGTAGAGAAAGGTTCTATTAGAGAAGAAATAAAATGGTGAAGTCGTTTGCGACGTACGGACAAGATGTACAAATATTAAGAGTGAAGATTGTAGGTTTAGGGAACTAGTCTTTGAAGATTATCACAAACTTTTCCGAAAGAAATGTCTCTACAACCACTTCGATAGGATGTTCTGTGAAGTAAAATATCTCTAACCTGCAAAATCATTATATAAACTCATGGAATACATATACTTTCATTTTTAAAGTAATATATTTATAAATAGATGCTTATATGCATACTTTTGCTTTCATATATGTACAGATCATATATTTAAGAAATAAAATAGTATTTGGATTTGACTTCAACTCACACTTTTGCAGAGCTTTGCAAACGCGGACAAAGATATAAAATTTCGAAGCATTTGAAAGAGAAATAAATTTGTCCCCGTCATGGCTGCCATAGCTTCAATTTGCAATGGGGGCAAGACAGATACCATTACCAGTGGATTGTAGAATTTTTGTACACACAACTCACAAACACACACAGGGGGGAACCATGACCAAGGAGGCAGGCATGTTTTGTGGCGGAGACTTGTAAACGGGCACCCGGACCCTGAGTATCACGGCGGCACCCCCGTCGTTAGCTTAAGGTGGAAGCAATGAGTAGGCGATGCTAAGCTCCGTGTTGCCACCATTTGGGCCCCTGGCGTGACAACCTTTAGGGGAAGTACTTCTTCGGAATGACCTGGATCCCGCATATGAAAGTTCAGACGGAGATCAGGTTGCTCTGACGGCACTCACGTCGATAGCATAAAGGTGATGCAGTGAGAAGACGGGAAAGGGGCCCCAAACCGCCCGGGTCTTAGTTCGGGTGGCCTCCATTTGGGCTATTGGCTTCGTCGTGGCAGTGGCTCGATACTCTGGGCATAGAGAAGGGACTTGTCCCGGCGCATTGTGAGTAGCGCATTGTTTCGACTCGGGCACCGGCCTGGAAAGCTGGTAGCTCTGAGGTTACAGGGCGGCCCGACCCAGTCTTTAAATGGGAAGGTTACTGTGAGGGTAAACTGCGTTCTGGCGGGATCCAGATATCAGACTCACGTACTTATGCGCCGGGGGGGGGGGATGATAAAGGCTACCGCTTACGTGTCCACCCCTGGGATAAATCCCCCTTGTAGGGCAAGGAACAGTATGATGTAGACAACGCAAGGCATACACCCCCCCACACACACACACACACGAAACATTAGAAGTGTTCATTTGTAGAACAAACAGTCATGTAAGAGTGAATAGTGAAATTTATATTTGAATTTTGCGAGAGCTAATTCTTTACTACAAACCAACAAACATTATGACAAGCGTCCACTAATTATTTTCATTTGTGTTTTAGCGTGAACAGAGTCGTGATAAATATTAAACAAATTGAAACCTTATCTCTAAAATGTACTCATGTAGTGCTCATAGCGGCGGCAATTTCAACCCAAAATTTGTGGAAAACAAAATTCTTGTGCTTGTTTCGTTAGTTCCAAAATGAGACCCTTATAATAAAGCATCTGATCAGTTATTCAGCACTCATTTTAAATGGAACCTTTCTCTTGCAACATCTGGAGCCGTGTTCAGCTGTGACATCAGCAGCAAAACTTATCAACGCTTTTTATCCGCTCTGATCGATGGTCCTTTGAAATTCTGGAGGCAACTGCGCATTTAACTCATGCATTTCTTTCCTTGAAGACGTTCTGGTGGATTTGGTGTGGTCGCTTCTCTTACCGTTTGTCGTTGCTTCAACATAGGCGCATTCTTACTTCATAAAACACACACAACAACACACAACTGAATGCAGCGCGCTTGAGTTCGCGGAATCTCTGGACTCGGTGACGTCACAGGAAAGAGTCTGCTACACAGAATGCCGTCTCAAAAGAATTGATTTGCTTGCTTTTCGATACGTCCCTTGGACCAAAAAATTTACGTTTAAATTTCGTGAAAGAAAGCGCAAAAGAAAACGAAGGAAAAATATTACTAACGCAGGTATACTACATTTCTGGTCGTGAGTTAATTTTTTTCTCAAATGATGCAAACTGCAAAAAGAATAGTGCACTAAAAAGGGAAAATTGACTAGTGGTATTACACAATAAATATTAAAAACATGTAGAGGGTTCAAATATGATCTCTTTTTGCCAATAGATATACACAGAGAAAGTTTATATTTAATGGAGTTACACATGATACATTTGCGCTAAAAGTGAAGTATCTTCTCGACTTCATTAACTCTCCTTCACTACGACAGAACTGACCTGCCGGCAATTTGTGAATAGCAGTTGCCTAAAAATCAGGGGAAAATGTCACATGTGAAACTCCATTATATGAAATTTAGAAATTTAACACTGTCCAAAGTGGTCGTTTCTCCCCTTGTACCTGTCCCAGACGGAGGTCCCTGAGACAATGTGTGTGTGTGTGCTGCGCATGATGATTCATATATATATATATATATATATATATATATATATATATATATATATATATATATATATATATATATATATATATATATATTGTGACGTACCTACTTGTCGGTACTTTCCACTGCAAATAAATTATAAAGGACGGGTGTCTTGCTCGTGAATGGGTCCCTTGAAGGAATCGATATAGCATTGGTAAATTAAAATAATGAGTTTGCACAAACATAAATACAATTTATTTACAAACCAATATGTTGTATACATGATCGAATACATTAATGCTTTCCGTCTTGGTACCAAGATTCGGTTTATCATATGATTTCATCATACCTGGGGCCCCAATAAATGCCGCTTTTGTTCTGGATTATCGCCGACGGCGGCGGCGGTCGATGACCTCCACGGCAGCCCGGCGCGCCCGGCGGTTGCTGGTGTAGATTCGCCTCAGGCCGGCGGCAACGCGGACTCCTCGGCTTCGGCCCCGGGTATTTTGACGTGCAGTCCCACTTACGTATTCACAACCTCTCGGCCACGTCCATCTCGTTCCCGCGATGTGCTCGAATTATGTCGCCGCACTTTCCCTCTGGCTGTTATTCACTTCCCTCATGTAACCGCGGAGCACGTGGTCACTACTCGCGCCGGCGTCGATCTCACTACGCACAGATTTAGTGTTATTTCCACAGTGTCTGATGGCACATGCGCGATCTACAGTTCTCTACGTACCAACCTCTCCCACCTTCCAATTTCCCGACTTCTAACTGGCATTTCCATAAATCTTGCGCTGATTAATTTCCTTCGTCACTGGCAACGTTTTTACTCTGCCCGCACTCAACGGCGAACCCCTTGCAACTGCTCGCTCAGCTCGTAACGGCCAAATTCTCGTTCCCACGATGTGCTCGCGGCGGCGGCGGCGGCGGACCCCGGTCACCGTCCCCTCCCATCGCCGGTCGTCCCTCCTGCCGCTTATGCCGCGCAGTTCAAAATGAGCTGTAGTTATTATTATGCTCAATGTTTCTATTTGCATATAGAAACGCTCCGCGTTTCAATATATATATATATATATATATATATATATATATATATATATATATATATATATATATATATATATATATATATATTGCAGTTGCAAGGACTACCCCTTCCACATGGCCCGGACGGAGTGTCCATGTGAGAGCAGTATGTGTGTGTGTGCTGCAGGTGTCGCAAGCGCCTTCTATGCCGCAGACTGAGAGCAATATGTGTGTGTGCGGCGCAGGTGTCGTGGGTGCGGCGCAGGGGCGAGGAGCTGCAGCTGCTGACGGTGGGCGTGCAGACGTACAGCACCGACGAGCGCTACCGCCTCAGCTACTCCGCGCCCAACGACTGGCGCCTGCACATCGCCTACGCCAACGAGCGCGACGCCGGCGCCTACGAGTGCCAGGTGTCGTCGCACCCGCCGCTCGTGCACCACGTGCTGCTCAGCGTCGTCGGTCAGTCCCTCCAACGCACTCGACGCCCACTCGCACGTAAACATAAGTAGCACTACGTGATCTGGGCTGGTCGGGTGGCGCCGCGTCGAAGGCTGTGTTGCCGACGTTTCGACTCCATCTTGTCGTGGTCTTCCTCGCATACCAGCCCTGAGGAAGACCACGACAAGATGGAGTCGCAACGTCGGCAACACAGCCTTCGACGCGGCGTCACCCGGACAGCCCAGATCACGCACATGACTCTGGCCGCGGAAGCCTACGACTTCATAAGTAGGACCACGTCCATAAGCGGACTCATTCACAATGCGTTCGCATAAGCATAACATGTAAGACGTTAACTTAAAAACCTGCAAGCTTCAAGCTTCTGTGCTTATGCTTAAGTAAGACATAATAAATGAACCAATCACAGAACGGTAACTCAAAATCGAGAATCGAAATTGAAGCGAAGTCGATAGAAGAACTAACGCCATCGGGGCCATGAACAGAGTCGATATCTTGAAATCGATTCTCACATCCAACCAATAGTAAACCAGAATGTCTCACAGCGAATAGAAACTCTTATTTTGCTTATGTTTATGTTAGGCATTGTGAATACTTGAGTCTATCACTTATGTTAATATTTAATGCGCTGTGCTCATGTTTACGTTTGCATTGTGAATGGGCCTTAACAACATAATTAGTCACGTGAGTCTAGTGCGTGCTTATATCGCGGTAGACAACGGTGGTCTTCCACGCAGGAAAGCGAGATCCGGCGCCGACCTACACTACGGCTAGCTGTGTTTCCCCAACTAGGTACCTCCCACCATAGAGGCACCGCTGCAGCCGGAACAAGATCTAAGCTCCCGACTGGTCTCACGGTGTATGTGATACTGCAGAACATGTGAATGTAAGTGCAAGAAAGTAGTAAGGGTGGAAGAAGGAACAGGAAGCAAAGATCGCGTGCGGTTCGTGGCCCGTTTACTAGAGTACTGCTCTGGCATTCACCTGGCGTAAATCGGCTCTAGATATGCTCTAAGCTCCCTCAATTGATGTCAGAGCGGGATGTCCTCGGGTTCGAGTACCGACGGTAGCAGGATTTTTGACACTGGCTACATAGCTAGGTTGAATTCAGCCACTGTCTGAAGGAGAACTCTAGCGGCCGGCTGCTCTGCTCGATAATTTCCCGTGTTTTCTTCGATTAATACCAGGCAAATGCCGGAGCAGTACCCTAACAGACGAGCGACACCGCGCGCGATCTTTCCTTCCTCCTACTTATCTTATTTATATCCCTTACTTACGCACACTTACACTCTCATGCACTGCTCTACCATACTTGCTGGGTGATCAGTTGGATCCTTGTAGCTTGTCCAAGCTGGTGGGAGATACCTAGATGGGGAAAGCCCGCCGACGTATAGGTCTGGCATTGGATCTCGCTATCCAGCAAGGAAAGATCACCGCCACCTCCCGCAAATAAAACATACACTCCACTTAGGATCATTAAATGATCTTAGTGGTTGTCGCGCCCGGACTCACTAATCAATGAATAAATAAATAAACAAACATGGCGGCGAATGGTAGAAGGGTTTTGTGCTGTGCAGTGCCGCGCGTGGAGATCACCGGGGAGCGCGGCGAGGCGGTGCAGGACAAGTTCTACAAGGCGGGCTCCACCATCGAGCTCAAGTGCGTGGTGAGCCAGGTGCCGCACCCGTCCGCCTACGTCACGTGGAGGCACGGCCAGCGCATGCTCAACTACGACACCTCGCGCGGGGGCATCAGGTCAGCCTCCCCCCCACCCCCGCACCGCATGCCTTGGCCAGCCGCGCGGCACAACTCCCGCCAAAGAGAATCACGTTCCAGCGAAAGGGAATGCAAGCAACTGAATATTATAGCTAGGGGGCGGGTTTTGATGTCCTAAAACATCACCAAAAATTACTAATAAAATGTCCTTAAAAAGTTCTTAAATGCCATAAAAGCAAAGAAAAATGACATAAAAATTGATCAAATCCAATTCAAATTATTAAATTACATTAATTTGGGGGAAATTATGTTTTGTTAATTTTATTGGTTTTTAACTAATTTTAATAAATTAAATTCCAATAAACGTCACTACATGTATTAGGGCAAATATTAAATTTTATTTTCATCCAAATGCACACATTTATATAATTTTCCAAAAAGTATGTTGTTAAAAGGAATATCTGGCCTGGTGCATTCAATTGAAGAGTCCCAACAATAACATTAGCAGCTTTCCGAACCTCGACGTCTGTTGTTTCGTCAATTGAAGTAAAAATGTGCTTGAAAACTTTTGTTTAGGACTGTTTTTTACCAGGATATCTCTGTCTTTAGATATTGCGAAATGGGCTGAACCGTTTATGGCGCTGATAGGCGTTATAGGAAGCTTAGATTACTTACAATTACGTGCATTTGACTTTTCGTACAATTTCTGAGCGAAGAAATAGAATAGGCCACTCAGGTATTCTGTGGAGAACATTTATTGCATCCTAAAAATATTATTCGAAGCAAGTACCATTGAAATGATGTTAAAATCTATAAAATTAGCAAAAAATTATTTAAAATGACGAAAAATGTAAAAAATGACTTATTAGTCCAAATCTACGAACATGCAAAAAAAGTCATATAAAATGTATAATTTCCTTTTATTATAAAATAAAATGAATATCTATACTGAAAGGCATTGCTCTAAGGAGATAAAAAAAATGACATTTCATTAAAATCCTCCCCTTAATTATAACCATAGTTACTGTTATTTTTGGAAAAGCAATTAATGTAGAACTAAGAGTAACTAAGAGGATTAACCTATTGCACCCCCTCTTAGCTGTGTGCGTAGTCTGTAAGCCCTTTCAGAGTGAAGCGGTGGCCACCCTGGGGAGTTGCGAGCGCGCTGCAGAGCCGCCCTCCCAGGGGGCAGAGGAGCGCTTTGTGTGGCGAGGCGTGGCGAGCGTGTGTGTGCGCGTGCGGTGTGCGCAGCGTCAAGACGGACATCCACCCGGGCGGCGCCACCAGCCGCCTCTTCATCGCCAACGCGCGCCGCCAGGACTCGGGCAACTACACGTGCGGGCTGGCCGACGTGGCCGCCACCGCCGTCATGGTGCACGTGCTCAACGGTAAGCGCCGCCGGCACCACGACGCCAGTGTTGCCAGGTCCGATGGACATTCGGCCGCTAGATGGCACGCGTAATTCCGCTAGATTCCGCTAAATTTAAAACTTCTTGCCGCTAACTTATCCGCTAAATCAAGATATTTAATTTTACATATAATAACAGTTGTTTTAATTAATAATATTTATAATATCGAGTAATTGTTTATATAAATAATTTATAAATATTAAATGAATATGTGATATAAAAGTATTAAAAATGAAAATATTTGAAATTTATGAATCAGAACTAGGGTGATAAATATGCCATGTAAGAAATAATATTAATTACGCGTGTAGAATAAATAATTTATATTTTTTTATTTTATTACATGATAATAAAAATACAAATTCGTTATTTACAACTTATTTCAAATATATATAAAATATACAAATATAAGCAATGATTAAATATTGCACATGTTTGTGTAATTATATTTATAATCTATAACTTAAATCTAACTATATAATAGTTTACACAGACGAATCGCAGTAATAATTGAATAATAATATTGATTTATTATTACTATAATTTTACATTACTATTCACTACTATTAAGTTCTGAAACAAGCTCGTCTATTATTTGGACTTCATTATTGTCCTCATTTATTTGCTTATTATATTTCGCATTTGAACCTATAAGCCTAAGAACTTCATCTGGAAATCGAAAATTATTACATTTTCCATGCCGTTTTAAACTAAATCGAATGTTTAAAACAGCATTCACCATTTCGGTTTCCATACGATTTCTTAGCTTACTTTTCACGATGTTCAGTTGACTAAAAACTTATTTATTTATTCACAAACTATTACGCTTAGCCTTTCAAAAACTGTACAAAGAGATATTGCATATTTAAAGAGAACGCGGATAATATTTTCTCCACGTTTGATTGGATATTTGGTGGAGAATCTCCGGCCGCTAGCCAATGAGAAAGGCACCACGCGCCTAGTTGAGGGTTAAGGTAATATGACTCAGATATCAGATTTATGGTTCCAGCGGTATTTGTTTACTTTGGATAATAAGGGACGGAATACTTTACATGTCCCCATTAGTTTTTGGTCATCGAAACAAAAGTTTATAAATGGAAACATGTTTCAACCTTGTCGCTAGAAATTCCGCCAATTTGCTTTCATTCCGCTAGATTTTCCGCTAGCCGCTAAATCATTATTTCTCGCCGCTAGAACGGTTGAAATTCCGCTAGATCTAGCGGCCAATCCGCTAAACTGGCAACACTGCACGACGCTGTCCTCGCCCCTCGCTTACACTCGCACGCACAGCACTACCGCACATGCCGGGAGACTAGTCGAGCAGTGTTGCCATATCGGCGGAATTGCCGCCGTTTTCAGCGGATTTTGAACTCGTACGGCGGAAAAAAAAATTAGTTTCGCGGACAGCGGAATAAACAGCGGAAATTAATAAAGACGGTGGAAAATAAGCGGAATTTCAAATCTTCACTATTAAGGCCTGGACATATATAGAGTGTTCGAGCAGAAACATTTTAAAATAATAATAAAAGACAGATAATTCAGTCTACATAAGTGCGTCCTTTATTATTATTTACTAGGCTGTCCGGGTGACGCCGCGTCCATGGCGAAGCTGCCGACGTTTCGGTCGCCATTCGGCGACCTTCCTCAGGGCGTAATGCGCATTACGCCCTGAGGAAGGTCGCCGAATGGCGACCGAAACGTCGGCACCTTCGCCATGGACAGCCTAGTAAATACTGACTCCAGCCGCGGAAGCCTACGCTCTCCTTTATTATTATTATTATTATTATTATTATTATTATTATTATTATTATTATTGTTATTGTTATTATTGTTATTATTATTATTATTATTTTAAAATATTGGTGCTCGAATATTCCAATAACGACGGCTATGACCAAGAATAAGCAATTGTCTTTATCTATTTCATGCATTCATAAGCATATGTCCTTTTCTATCATTATTTTCTATCATTTATTTTAATAAAATAAATTAATGCAACATTTAAATATAGAAAAAGAATTTATTTTACGTTTAGCGGATTTAGGGAAATTTAAAACCAGTTCAGGGGATTTTCGGCGGAAACTGAAACGAACATGGCGGAATTCCTCTGAACACATCTGGTAACACTGTAGTCGAGAGCTTACACCGGGAGAGCTGGCTCAGGGCATCAGCTAATGTCAGTGCAGTGCCTCTGACCGGGAGGTCCCTAAGGAGCGAGTCCCAACGGTGGCAGGATTTTCGATTCCCGCTTGTCAGCAAGATAGAATTTAGTCACTGTTTAGAGGAGAATTCTAGCGGCCTGCTGCTCTGATCGATAGTTTTCCGTGGATCATCCGATAAACACCAAGCGAACGTTGGAGCAGTACCCTAACAAACGGGCCACAGACCGCGCGCGGTCTTTCCTTTCTCTTCCTTGTCCCATCATCTCCCCTTACTTCCACGCACTTACCCTTACATGCAGTACACTACCACACATGACAGGAGATCGGTCGAGAGATTGTCCCGGCTGGCGCGGTGCCCAGTTGGTGGGAGATACCTCGTGGAGGGAATCCGACCGTAACCCGACTGTAGGACGTTGCCGGATTTCACCATCCAGGGGGGGGGGGAGATCACCGCCTCCACCTGCGATAAAAACATGCATTTTACTTACAGGACTAATGACCTTAGCAGTTGCCGCGTCCGGAATCATTAATCGATCAAGCAGTCAGAAGGTTGGCCGCTAAAATTCTCCTTCAGAAAGCGACTGAATTCCTAACATCCTAACATTTGACCTGAGTAATGCCTGTTGTACACGGTGATATGTTCTGTAAAATGGTTTTATAAAATGACAAGTTTATAAAATATAGCTTTCAGATGGTATAATTTGAAGTTTTATGAAGGTTTTATAAAAAAATTCTATTTTCATCAAAGAATTTTAACGCAACAACCAATGCGCACGCCGTCGGGAGCAACGCTGCTGGCAAACTCCGTGAAGCTCAAACAACAACAAACAGCGTAGCCATATTTGCGTCCTGGCGCAGGTTAGGTTCGCTTCCTGGAAAGGCTAAGCAAACAAGCATCGAATGACGAAAGGTGTTGGTTGTGAGTCGTTGAGAGAAGCGCGCTTTCTGGTGAATATCAGAGGTACCCTCACTTGTAGTATGTTACCGACGTTCCTTTGTATTAATCGTATTACAAGACAAGAGGACGAAACTGTAATGTTAGTACATAAAATGTCCCACAGATGGCGTGCGATTTTAAGAAAAATTGACTGTGTACAACAATTATTTTGTGAAACATTTTATTAAAAAATTTAACTCGTTTTATAAACAATCTGGCCGTGTACAACAGGTATAGCATTTTTTCTTACCTGTAGAAGCGGTGAAAAAATCATACCGGACCATGTGGCTTGCCCGGTAGGTAGTGATGCGTGGTAAGTGCAATGGCAGTGGCTGTGTGAGGCAATAGATGTGGCTGTGTGATGAGGCAGTAATGTGGCAGTAGCTGTGTAAGGTGGCCATGACTGTGTAAGTTGACAATGCCTGTGTGATATGTAGAGAGGCAGTGTGTTTGTTATGTGACAGTGACTGTGTGATGTGGTAGTGGCTGTGTAAATTGGCAGTGACCGTCTGATGTATGATGAGGCTGAGTGATGCGGCTTTGGCTGTGTGATGTATTATGTGATGGTGTGATGTGGCTGTCTGAACTGCCATTGGCTGTGCGATGTGACTGTGTGATCAGGCAGAGGCTATGTAATGTGGTTGTGGCTGTGTGATGTGGCAGTGGTTGCGTGGTGTGGCAATGGTTGTGTGACGTGGTGTGTTCCAGGCGAGCACCCCGCCGCGATGCAGCGAGGCGGCTGTGCGGGCGGCGGCGGCGGCTGGGCGGCGGCGCTGGCGGGGCTGGCGGCGGCGGCGGCGGCGGGGGCGTGGGGGCGGTGACGCCGCGCGCTCCGCCCGCCCCCTCGCCCCTCGCTTCGCCCCCCGTCCCCCGTCCCCCGCCCTTTAGCGCCCCCACTCGGCGGCGTCCACAGGTTGTGCAGGGCCCCCCGCTCGCCGGAGCGGGGTGTCCCCCAAGTGCCACACGGAGGAAGCACTGAACGGCGCTAAGCTGCATTTGCATCACGCCACTCACCCTTCAGTACATGTGCGTTTTCTACGACCGTTTCTTAAATACAATCGATTTCTAAGACTTTTAAATGCCTGTTCCTTTAAAGGGCTTTAGGTGACCGCTCTCGTGCCGGTGATTAGCGCGAGCGACCTCGCGGAGGGGAGGGGAGGAGAAGGGCAGCCCCTCTCGCCCCCACGCCCTGCTCGCCCGCCGCTCGCCGCCGCTCGCCCATTCGTCCGCGCACGACTCTCGCGGAAGCACAAGCAGCGCGCGGATCACCCCCCCCCCCCAACGGGGAGTTCGTGCACAGCCCCCGCGCATGCGCCCTCTCCAATGCAAGTGATCCATCAAATGATCAGTGGCCATGCGATTTGGAATGTGTCCCCAACTGCGGCGATGGCGGGTGTCGCTAACTCTATATTCCCATGACGCAACAGCATTCCTCTGTATGTATAATTATCTGTATATACGATATGTTATATTTATTTAATAATATAATAATTATATGTATAGACAAGTAGTTGCTGGGCAGCTCTAGTCAAAGAAATTCAAATGAAGAGGATGGGGCGTTATGGGAATTAAGCATACCCTCTATCGCCACAGTTGAGGACTTGTTCCATTACGACCTAAACGATGTGCAAAAGCTCATTTCACACTCCACCCGCTGTGGGTCACGTGGTTGCGCCACGCGACGTGAATCCCTCGCCCCCGCGTCACTAACGGCTTCCCGAGTCGACTCCTCAAAGGCCAAGTGTTTTGTTATTTGTTACTCGAATTCAGTGCCATGCAATTGCCGGCATGGCCTCCCGGTGATGTTGGAACATGGTCGTTGTGACATCGGTTCACCAAGAAACAATACTTCCACGGAAATGCTATCAACCCGCATTAAATGGCACTATATACTCTACGATATTCGGTTTCGTTTTCGGCGAAGCTTTTGAAGTTTTCTCGTCTTCATGATAACATAATGTGTGTTATTTGCTCCTATACTTCCAGTTGGGAACTTATCGGTTTAGAGAAAAATATTTCCTGGCTCTTCTCCCTTATCGTAGCGAACGACGCAAAATCGGACCTCTTCCGCGGGAATCGGCGAACGGCTGCACGAACCTGAGAGTGGGGTGGCATCGCTTTTATAAACTCAAACTGTTAAGACGCAGTGACGCTTCGACGCTCCTGTCTCGTGTGTTCAGTTTCGGATAAGACACAGGCATTCGGCCTATGCAATTAACTAACATATAACACCCCCCCAGTATGTCCAACGGATTTTATGCCCAAATATTTTTTACATTAAATAAAAAGCCCCATTTCACTTAAACTACGAAACAGATCACCCTCGTCTCCGCGACTCGTTCTTCGCTTTCGTTCACTGATCTCGCGACGTCGGAGTCGACTCGTCACAATGAGGGATAAGACTAATTTCCTTGTACGGACGTATCAAACGGGAACAATTGCAACTGAAAGCAATAATATCTCTGATAGTTATGGAATCTCTACCTCCACTCCAGTCGAAAGCATTACCCTTGTGCACTTCCCTCTGCACCGTCTTCTTTTCGCGACACGTCGGCTGCAGTCCTCGAAGACAGAATCCCTGTTGGTTCTTAGGCTTGCAGAGAGAGACTCGTTAGCTAACTGGGAGAACGGGAAAACGAAAAACGTCATCCTCAGAAATCAAAATTAATTTTAAGTTTTTCGACTTGCTACGTTTTTTATGTTTGGTACGCTAATTTTGGGAACAGAATGTTATATAGGTTGCCTCAGAACAATTGATACGAAATTCTATGGTATATATGAGGTAGAAAATGGTGAAAAATTACCAACGAGCAAAAGATGGTGGGAAATCTTATATTGCACTAGTGCCATTTGCGCCTGGATAATAAGCAACCCGTCTTGCAATAGTGTTTGGCAGACACGCAAAATCTCTTTGACAGCGACAGAAGTGCAAAACGAAAGTAAAACGCGGTCGTTTAATTGCGATTGAAAATATTCTTTCATTTAAAATGGGCATCAGTTGAACGAACAACAAACTATCTTTCGAAATTCCACGCTATTTCAAACAAACACATACATTTTGGTTTTAATTTCTTCTCCTGCTTTAATATTAAAGGATAGATTTCCAGGTTCTTTCAAGGTACCTTATTTGCTTTTAAATAATATTACATTTTCATCATTTTAGGCACGACAGGTGTGTCTTTAGTTAAAATTAAATTATAATAAAACTAATGGGAGGACTTGAACATTTGGGGGGGGGGCGTGTCTCCCCTCCCGCTAGAAATGTCCAAAATTGAATGAGCTCAGGGATCACTTGGATTATTCAACTTTGAGCTAGGTAATGTTCTCGAGTGGTCATTGAAAAATTAATACAAACTGGCATAAAAAAACACGGAGATGAGAGTATGACATTATACTACGGGGTTCAAATAAGACTAGTTAGAAATTGTCTTTTGGACCAAATCCTTCAAAGCACTTGCCATTCAGTATCTAATTTCATACAATATTCCAATGTTCTAGAAGCATCTTATGTTCGTTTCATTGATTTTCTCTAGGTCCATTCCCAATCACTGTCGATAATGGCTCGTTTTCTACATGTTTTTCAAGTCATGTTTAGTCTTACGAATTCGCATAAATTGGAAATGTACGATAGTTACAGTAGAAGGTCCTATTTCAATTTCCTCAGTCTTGTCTTAGATGTTTGGAATGTATAGAGCCTTGTATTTGTTTTGAAGTAATGCTTCTCTCTTCCACTCTTGGTTGCAAGTCCCTACAATTATAAACGGACAGTTCAGAACACAAGATAAATTGAAAGGGGCCGTGGCCGCCATTGTAGAGGATGATTTGCGTTCGGGTGTCAAATCGGAGGTTGGAAATGCGCCCCTTTTCATCGCTGTCTTTGTTTTTGAATGCATGTAACATAAATAAAATTATAAAATGAAAAACCAAAACATTAGCTGTACATGGATAATGTTTAGATACATTATTTTTATGCCAGCTGCCACTTTTCAATACAGATATGCAAGCTTTCACACGAAAAGCCTTTAACATTTACAATTAATTACTGTTTCGGAACAACACTGATGTTCCACTAGTAATATTTTGCTATGAAGAGTCAAACTGTACAACCGTATACATTGAATTTGAACTTGGAACAATTAATTTTTTCGTGCACCTAATATATGCCAGGCAACTCTC
The DNA here is from genome assembly GCA_038098605.1 of Gryllus longicercus. Lineage (NCBI taxonomy): Eukaryota > Metazoa > Arthropoda > Insecta > Orthoptera > Gryllidae > Gryllus > Gryllus longicercus. The sequence goes on along the minus strand of JAZDUA010000201.1, from coordinate 740,106 downwards.
TAACATATTATATCACAAATATTTTCATACATTTAAATAATACACGCACCGGAAAGAAAACTTCGTAATCCTCAATAACTAACTTGCCCCTATCGATGATGCCTCTGAGGTACGCACGTTTCCACCACAATGGCGGTCTTCAAATTATTCCGCGACAGTAGCTATCTCGGTGAGTCTAGTTTATTTATATTCCACCAACTTTGCTTGACTAGGGACGTTTTCTTTGTTTCTATTGACAAGCGCTATGAGTGAAAACCTGTAATGCCTGTTCTGCCATCTGCAAAACGAATGACCGTGATAATTACACGTCAGTTCGTAACTAGGTACATGTGTTGACAATTGAAATCTACTGTTATGAGTGGTCATGAAACTGTTTTGACAACAATAACAAATTTCATCGAAGTGTCACTCCAATACAAAGAAATTAATAGGATTTTTGAGGCACATAAAACTTTCCAGTCCCATATACTTTTGTACCAAGTCGTAAATGTCCTGCAAAACCCTTAACCCTACTTACACTGTGAAAAATTCGTTTCAAACTCCGAAACGAAGAAACTTTCGAAAAAAACGAAATTCCATTTATCACAAAAATAAAATACATTTTCTTCTTCTTCTGCAAAAATGTACCATGATGTAACGCCGATTTTTTTTTTTACTATTGCAATGTTGCTGTAAAATGAGCGTCCATGCTAGTGAATGACCAGCGCCTGCTGCAAAGTTCGGCAACGTCAGAAGAAATCAGTACAATGGCCCTTCGCCGTTCTTCAGACTGTTTCTGTGCCTCCTGAAAAACCTCCCTTTCAAACGCGTGTCACGGGGAGACCCAAAAGTAGAGCCCTGAGGTATTCCTCCGCGCCATTTTGTATCCACATTGTGTACCCACTCGAACTCAGTGCGTTGGGGAAATTTACTCAAAACCAATATTGATGTACTCTAACTCTACTAAAATTCTCCGGTCTGCCTTCAGTAGTTCTCATAACTCAAGTACTGCATTCTGCATGGTGGAGCTGTGGGAAAAGAGGACGTGGAATGTCGGCGTTCAGGTTGCGCCACTCTCTGTGCTAGGGCTTCAGGACAAAACGACCGGCTGAGGTGGCTCAGGGGCTCAATTGGTGTCACTGCAGGGACTCTGACTGGGAGGCTCTAGGATTCCACTCCCGACTGTGATTTTTGACACTTGCTAGATACACAGGTCGAATACAGCCACGCGCTGTCTGGGAAATTCTAGCGGCTGGGTGATCTAAGCGGTAGTTTGCCGTGGTCTCCTCAATCGATTCCAGCCGAATGCCGGAGCAGTGCCTCAACAAACGGGCCATGGATGGTGCGCTCTTTCCTTCCTCTTCCTTGTCCTGTCATCGCCCCTTACACACTCACATTCACAAGAACTACACTATCACTCTTGGAAGACCTATCGGGAGCTTAGAGTTTGCCCCGGGTGGGGCGGTACCCCGCTGGTGGGAGATATCTGGTTGAGGAAAACCCGCAAGCCGACGTGTAGGTCGGCGCCGGCTATCGCCATCAGCCGATATATTTATACAAAGGATTATAAAGCTTTAAAAACGTAATAATTTGTAACTAAATTACGAGTTCAAAATATTACTTGGTGCAACAATGTACACAAATGTATAATAAACACTAAAATGAGTGCACAGAACTGTTGAGATCATTTTTAAATTCATTGTGATTCATTCATTGTTTCAAATTCATTGTGTCATTCATTCATTGTTGTAAATTCATTGTGTTTAAATTCATTGTGATTTAAATGCGGGAAAATGGTAAAAATAGTTTTATTTTTATTACAACTCAGCAGTCGAAAAATATTGAAAAAAAGTAACATTAATTTGTGTTTTCAGAGGATTTTTTTAGATGTTTTTAGAGCCTTTTCCAGGGTTCTACTTGTTAGACACATTAACAATATTTTTTTGTTTTTTTTCAAAAAATATTTTTTACGTTTGAATTTGGCGGTGAAAAATGTTTTTCTGGTGGTATAATTATTGTCTTATTTTTCAATTAGCTAAAATAGTGATAAGTTGACAAAAAATTAAAATTAAAAAATCACGTGTTTGGCTGTGGGTAGGGGGCTAAGGAATTCAAAAATCTTATATTTTTGTTAGAGTTATAGTATAACTACTTAAATGCCATTTGATTTTAGGAAACTTTTACCATCTTATCCGGAGGTACCATGTGAATGGTCAGACGTAAGAGTAGGCCTGATGGCCTATGTCTCGCCACGAAAAATATAAGACATCATTGATTTGAATTAGTGTCGTATCTTAACTTTAAATGAAGGTACGACCGAGCACAGAACGAGCCGTTGATAGAACACATTATATGTGACAATTGATTTACTTCTCACCACACAAATCAATTCACAACAGAATCTATCGCTCTAAAATTCTCTAACAATTACCCAAAGTAAACAAATCGCACCAAGCGTTGGCATCCGCGAAAAGGTCCGAGTAATATCGTTTGGAGCACTGGACGTTGTCTGTACAGAAAAATGGTGTGTGCTTATTTTTTTTGTCCAGATAAAATCCAGTTTGTTGCGTCCCTATTCTGTACCGACGAAAAATATGAAAACAGAACAGTGTAAAACGGGCTTTAGGCACTGGGCGCAATGTCATGTGCCAGAGCCACCGCAGAGGAACCTCTAGCTTCTCTCGCCTTTTTGTCGCTTTCATCAATGCAAATTAACTTTGTACTTAATCTAGCAACGTCAGCATGAAAAACATTAACTTCAATTGCCAGTTGGTGTGTTGAGTCCTGCAGTGTCTGCTTCCCAACAGCCTGAGACCAACAGTTTTTTAGAATAATTTGCAATCAGTATTCGAAAGATTGTAATTCATACAAAATGTCAGAATGTCTTAATGGACGGCGTGTCCTAAAGAGGGCAATTACTCAGAATAACAATAAAATGTCTCATCGCTTAAGGAGCAATGAAAGTCATCTGTCTCGGAACCACGAAACCTCGTTCAAAGTCAGAGCCAGACCCTTTCGGGCACCGTGCGACCCTGACATTCAGTTCTCTCCACTAATTAAAAATTTTGGAACTTATGTTCGTTGGGGAGTGCGTGAAAAGAAAATTGAAACATCCCTTAAAATAATAATGATGAAAAACAATGGGAAAACAGTTTAAAATGGTTTTTAAGAGTGCCTAAAACCTGTTTTCCGCACAAAATCGTTATTTTGTTCTACTTTTATAGAATTTTGTTGTACACAATTTATTAATAATATGATGGCTGAATTTTGTTTTGCTATTTGCATGATATTATTAAATTAAATTAATGATATGACAGAAAGAAACTTTGAATAACTATCCAACAGGAGGTACTTGCTTAGTTTCGTTTAACAGTCTATATTTAGTCAGTGGATAGTTTTTTTAAAAATTTTATTCACATTCTAAAAGAATAATTTATTGCAAATAAAATGTATCTGATGTACGTGTAAAATTTGTGACCTTGGTGGCTCGTTGGTTAGCGTGCTCGCTTTCTACGGTGTAGCCCTGTGTTCGATTACCAGTCGGGACAAAATAGAATTATGTGCTTTCCTTGCAATGTCCCAGTACCTGTTGATATGTGAAGATGAGAACGCTCACTTATCGTGTTGAGAAGACCAGAATACAGCGTAGACATGTGCTAATCACTCGTATCCCTTAAACCATGGCCGCAAGGCTGTGACGCTGCTGGTAGGCCTTAGCTCGTAAAGAGCTGTTGTGCCAGAGTATATATATATATATATATATATATATATATATATATATATATATATATATATATACATGTAAAATTATCTATGAATATAACAGGTAGACTAATTTTCATTTAAAAAAGAAATCTGAGAGTAAGGTTTACTTTCAAAAACAAAACATCTTAGGCAGGTTAGGCGCCTCGAAAATATTTCAAAGTATTTTTCCATTGTTTTTCGTCATTATCTTTTTCTAAGTAACGCAGCATTTGTTTTAGCGGATTTATATGTGCCTAGTCAAAAATACATTTGTTTTATGTTATATTAAATTTAATGAAATCATTTTAGAATGCACAATTAAATATTTAAAATAATATTTGTATTACACAAATTCATTAGTCGGAATTGAATTAAAATTTTTAACCACATGGAGACAATTTTTCGCAATAACATTTTCTTTAGACTTGTAATGTGCTTTGACTAAATATCCTTTTTGGTGTCTCTGACGTGGGCGTTTCCCGGTCTACCCGTGCTCAGCGCGCTTCGCGTTAGGTGGTGCGCGGAGGAACTGCACAGCAACACAGTTGGCGCGAGATCTCCCTGCATTTGACGACCGCTGAACCACGCGCGACACGACAAGGGAGGCACGGCGAACACTGACTCTCTCTCATCAGGGAACATCGGACAGCACGATGCGAGCTTGGGATTGTAATCGCCTTGAAGTTTCTTGTGCTTGGTTAGTAAATTCTTTCATTTTTTTTCTTGTGCGCTATCTTACACGAAATGTGACTGTAAATTATCTGTCCCGTGGCTACTCCTCGAAAAGCCAGGCAGTGGATGTTTCTTCTGTTGAGTGTAACAGTCTTCCTTCTCTATGACGTCATCCGAGTGCGCAGATCCCTCGCGCACTCACCGGCCGTCGTGGAGTAGCTGAGCGCCGCTAGGTAGCGGTAGGGCGAGCGGCGACGAGAGGCATTCGCTTGCCGACACTCTCTTGTTTGCGTTTGTTCGCTGGAACCATCGTTTGGTCTCGTCTCTTTGGATTTGCCCCCGCGAAACAGACGAGGGTTTGTGCATGCTGCCTAGTCCGAGCCCGCCCTCAGGGTGTGCGTAGAGTCCCTAGATACAGAGAGAAGCGCTACCTGGACGGCCGCCGCCTTTTAATATCCTTTCACTTGAAAGCTCCGCCAGACTGCATTCAGGTGTTAAGGGGAAATTATAACAATCGAAGACATTGTGGAGAGATTCGAGTATATTATAATTGTTTTTTGGTAGATTGGTGGTTCTCGACTCACCCACAATATTGCACATGATGCAAAGACAGTGAGTTGGTCCGGCGCACCGATTTTTGCTCGTTCTGCGCAGCACCGGATACGTCACGAACCACGTGACCACATCTCGGGCACTTCGTTTGAAACGCCAGGCCAGGCGCGGGCCGCCGTGCTGCATGGCAAGCGAGAAGTGTCGAGAAGCGGTTTGAGAGTGGTATAAACTTGCAGTTTTCGCTGTGACCAAACAAAAATAAGACGATGAAGGTGTAGTTGGAATGAGAGTGCAATATTTAAAGGAAATACTTAATATATTTGTTTCAATGACTTGTAACAAGGGAATGACAGTTGTTTGGTACGTGACTGCATTTAAAGTTTCCGCTAATATTGTGACGCAAATTGGTGCCTGGAGCTCTGTGGCTGATGCCGGGTGGGCTGCGCAGCGGCTCACCCATGTCTTTACATGAATGCACTGTTTAACGGGATGTACTCGTCCAATGGCGGAATCGCCAGCGCGAAGGAAAGGGCTACTCTCTGTCTCCAGGGACTGTAGTCGCACACGCAGCGCGGGGAGCGCTCGGCGACCCTCGCCTCTACGAGCCAGCGATCGTTTTCTTTCTCCCGCGAGTGAATCTCTTCGCGTCCGCCTCGGCGCTGAGAGCGCTGTCGTCACTTGTAGAGGACTCGAGCGAGTCGTTTTACGTTTATCCGATTTCCGTAAAAAGTATCGTGCCAGTTTCGTACCAGCATCACAAGTCGTGTCCTCGCACGACGACCAATCCCCCGTTTCCATTCCTCAACTGAGGACTGGCTGACTAGGTCGATGGCGTCGCGCATCGCAAGCGATCTGGCATTCGGAGGGCGCCGCACAGGTACGTCACGCGAACGCAAGATCCATTTTATCCAACTTCCACTTTTTTATAAAATCTTGGAATAGTACATTTGTACCAGAAATTATGGTTGGATTGTTCCGTTCTAAAATTATCCGTTTGTTTCCTTAGAAAATAGTCAGTTTTTAAAGATGCAAAGCCAGTTCGTTTAATATGTCGGATCGTTGTTAGCCATCACAGCGCTAACAGGAGTCGACGTGGCTTTATTTTAACCTGTGATTTAGCTAGAAGTCTGCAAACCGTTACATACGTATGAAAAAGATACAACGAGTATTTTGGAGAAAGGTATAGGGCCCTTCGTGGCAGGGCTGAGGGCTCGTTGTCTTCGAAGGGCGGTGGCGGCTGCGTCCTGGCGGCGCCCTCGGCCCGATCGCGTCCTCCGCCCTTCGCCCTCCGCCCTCGGCAGGACAGGGCAGGGCAGGACGGGGCAAGGCCCGTTCAACTGAGGACTTTACTTGTAAAGTGTTCCTTAATGTACAATTACTAATTTCATCTCATAAGAGCATTTCGTGAACTCAGTAAGGTTGTGAAAAAGATAAGTTTAACAAAGATGTGAAAACATAGATATCCAGAAATATTGTTTATAAGTAATATTGGATAAACCATACTGTATTTTCTTTTACATGTGATTATTGTTGTACAAATGAAATAATACAAATAAAACTATAAACAGTAGAAATTCTTTGACTTATTCCTTGCCCTGACCTTGTGAATCCCCTTACGCGCGTTTATTTCCGTTACGCGGGTGCTCGTATGTGAGATTTCGTCTAACACCAGTTGTTGTGTTTATTATTTTATACAAATCAAATTCATGCATGAATATTTCGACATACATGGCTCGGAGTTTCACGACGTCTATATAGACGGAACATTGAATAAAGATGACTTGCTGACTCGACATTTTTGTTTATAATAATATATGAAATGTAAGGAATAAAAATTTAAGGCATAAAGAAAATCAAATATATGAAATATACAAATTTTACAAAACAAACTGATTTATTAAACATAAATTGTGTAATAATCGCTTATTTAATAAACAAATTATTTCACAAAACCGAAACTTATAGCAAAATTTATGATAAACTACAATGCAATAGGCTTCCTCAAAACTCCGTTTATTACACACGAATACACTATTTCATGGGTATTCTTTACAGAAACGCTTGAAGCATAAATACACCAATGTTGCCTGAACCTGTTTCTTGTTTTCATAAGTGCATCTTATATTCACTTTTTTATTGTTCCCCATTTTCATTTGTTTGTGTGCTTACAACGGCAGGAATACTTCTAATTTTGTACTTCAACTGGAAAGAAAGATTATCTATTGGGGAACACTTAAGCATGTGATGCCATCAGAAAAGGAACAAAATTAAGACAATTACAACCAGTTGCTGTAATTAGAGTCGAAATATAATGCGATGGCCGCGCGTGAAAACTTATCGAACAGGGCGCACTGGAATAACCAACATCTTGTCAGATTGTTTTCTTTCACACAACCCACAAGAGCTTACCACGCAAGAGCAGAGATGAACCATGCAGGCAAGCATTGCTAAAGTATTATCTTCGTGTGTTCAAAAATGTTAATGTAATGTAAATATGTAAATCCATATTTAATTCCCCCTCTCTTATTTCTGATATGGCTACAGGTGAAGCAATGTTTTTTCTTAATGTGAGGCTAATATTTAGCTTTGAGAAAATCTGGACCTCAAAGAAAATATTAAGGAGCAACATGAATTATTTTTTAAATGTTTAACTTAAAAATGCAACGGCACAAACAATTCAGCGAACTTCAATAGCGCCCTCTGAAAAACAAAACTGCGTTGATTTCACGGGTGTGGGCGTTAATTCCAGTTGGCGTTGATTTCAGCTATCCGTAGTACATAGCCTCCATGAGGATCACTAGTTCTATGCGCGCGCAGCCCTAACTAGCCAAAAAACGGGCTCAGCTGCGCCACTGTATGATACTACTCCATTGTTTAGAGACGCGAAAAATCTGCAACTGTATGTGAAAACACTAATTACTTGATTTGTTATGCGATTAAATTTTACTTTACATAGCTTACTCTTACGAAACTTTACGTAACTTTGTCAAGAGTAAAAAGCTTTTCTAATGTTTTGTGACTAACAAGGAAGGCAAAAAGCTAATGCATTTGTTAATTGCTACAAATGTTTTTAAGTATGTGTTGTAATTTGTTCCAAGAACATCTGTCTATAATACAGAACAAATCGTTATTGAAAATTTGTTTCAAACATCAATTGCATTGCTTTTATTTGAATTTGATATTCTGTAAGTACATGGAAAGTTACATAACTACATTTTTTATACAAATAAACAAGTTTCGTTAAAAACTTTCCATCGTATTATGGAAATGGAAGGACAAGAAAGAGAGTGGGGTATAGCATGCAAGAGTTCTTGCACGGGAGTGCTAGTCTCAACAAAAATGCGACATGGGCCATTTTTCAAAGAGTTCTTTACAATATCAGACGACAAAAAAGGTATGTGAAGGTAGGTAATACGGCCACGTTAAGCGCCTCAAACTTTCCTCGTTATATATTTCAACATTTGACCAAGTTAACATCATGATGAAATTTAACTCTTTTACTTCAAGTTAAAATAGCTATATCACACAAAAAGTGATTCAGGAATATTTTGTTGTTTGTTTCACAAAAAAACATTGTATTGAGAAGGTAATATGCCCACATGCAGGTTTCATGGTCATTGCCAGATTAACTGGTTTCTTGTATCGTGAGCATGGAATTAGAGCTAGCTACACCAATTTATATGAATTACCCTCTTACAGCCTAATTTTACTAAAATACGGCCTGACATCATTTCTGTAACGCAAGTATTGCTGGGTTACTCTTAACAAATTCAGTATCTTCTACAATGAGGCTTTATTATACAAATTTGAAAACATCAGTAATTGCTTTAAAACTTACAAAAAAAATTGTTTAATCAGTTTGACATTAAGGACAAATGAAAGTTTCTTAATTTTTAATACTTAGTTCTACACCTTTGGCCAAATTAATAGCAAAAACGTGTTATAAACTCTCTCCCACGTTAGTAAAATATTGTGTAAATTTAACGGCATTAATATGGTTAGAATGCTCATTAAATGCGCTAAACGTTGATGTATACTGTCAAAGTACTGAATCCTCCTTCAAGAGTCACTATTGATCAATTCACCTGGAAATAAGTCATAAGGGCAGAGCGTCTTCGGCATGTTCTTGACAATAGAGGCTCCTGGGTTCGAATGCGCGAGTCAACAAGTCTGGTAGGCGTCTAACGCACTTCTTACGCTCTTCCAGACCGCATGCTAGTAATATCTATGGTAAACATTTTCACCTAACAACATAGTTGCTACTTAAACATATTACTTGCACGGGCCATATTTGGATCACTTACCTTATAATGAACTACTGGTGCTGCCAAAGTGTGCAGTCGCAGTGTTTCTAAAAGCTCCGCAACATTGCACTACTACACAACCAGTGAAAGTGTTGTCAAGCAGCTAATTATGTTTTTGCTCAGATCCTCAGAGTTAACGTTCTGGCACTCATACCACGACACCACAGAAGCGCCGCATGGTTCGAACTCATGATGCAAAGGTAATTCACACAAAAGCATTCGACAAAGGTATAAAATGGTAAATGCAATATATATGGAAAAAAACCTTCAACAATCTACATAACCGTTAGAAACTCACAAAGTCTCCAGTGCGTTAAGATAAATCAGGATATATATGAATTTTGAAGAAGGGCGCTAGCGTTAACCACATACGGACAGATAGACAAACGGACGGACGGACATTTTGCCGTCAATATATTTTTCGGTATCAAGAGCCAACCAAACATGTATTCTGGCAACCCCACGAGTTAGATATGTTTTTATAAATTTAACAATAGAATTCATCCACTTTCATTACGAAAAACCGGCAATTAGGTTTATTCTGGCGAAATTTACGCGTTTTCTGGCACACGATTACATAACTTTATCTTTTTACGAAGAGTGCCCAAAGTCGGTGATAGATCCTAGCCAAGAAATTATCGACCGATCACTTGCCTGCTAACACTATATAAAATTTTAACTTCCATAATCTCTTCAAGAATGTATAGTCATTTATTTGTGTGGCTGCTGAACAGAATGGCTGTCACAAGGGAAATATGAGATGCAAAGAATTATTAGTAACTGATAATGTAATTACGCAGAAAGTACAAAAGCACCATCACAATCTTCCTGTAGGGTTGATAGATTACAAAAAAGCCTTTGATTCGGTACATCACTCGTGGCTTCTAAGAGTACTCGACTTCTATAAAATCGATCAAAGAATGATCGGTTTCATGAAGAACAGCATGTCGGATTGGAAAACTCATTTGCAGATTAAGATGGGAACCTGCTGTTACGTGACAGAAAATATTGCAATTCGTCGGGGAATCTTTCAAAGGGACTGCCTAACCCCGCTATGGTATTGTATAGCACTCACCCCTTTGAGCAGAATGCTCGGACAATCAGAATATGGCACTTAGGGAAGAAGAACCCTGATGTCCGTACCTCGCACCAGCTCTATACGGATGATCTCAAACTATATGCTGCTAATAGAGATCATTAACGAAATAAGATCCAACTTGTCAAGAATTTCAACGATGCAGTTTGTATGGAGTTTAGGACTGAAAATGTGCTACCCTTCACGTCGTCCGTGGGCAAATCCAAAACAGAGAACAAAATATGCAAATATCTAGTGGCACAATTATTACAAATCTCGGCACTGAAGACTCCTACAAATATCTGGGAATGCTACAGTTGTTGGAAATTTTCGATTCAGTTTCGATAACAATTCGATCCCCAAGATACCTGTGATAAAGATAAAAAAATGACCCAACTATGTCTGGCACAACTAAGAAAAGATTTTGATTACCTGAAGCATCAAGTCTGCGTGAATATCTGGCAAAGAAGGAAACTTCATGATAGATTTTTTGCATTTTTTACTTCGGAGAACATTGATAAGAAAAGCTCAGTGGAGTGGTTTCGAACCGGGGGCCTCTTCGGCGAAACTGAAGGATTTTTTTCTCCATTCAAGACCGAGTTGTCAAAACCAGAGCATATAAAAAATCATTATATATCAGATAGTAGAAGTATCTTACTGAAATAATGAAATGTTATGTACATTTCTTTCCGATTCCATGCAAATTGCATGTGGAGTCCCACAGGGATCGATTTTAGGTCCCATTCCCTTCCTATTATACGCAAACGATATGTCCTCGACGTTTAGAAACGGAAGAACAGTTCTCTTTGAGGATGATACGAATAATCTTTGCAATAAAGAAACCGTAAATAGTACACTATCAGAAATTTCAAATTTGTTCCGTAATAACAAATTAACAGTAAATGAAAAGGAAACGGTTTCAATGCAGTTTTCCATTTCAAATAAACAGCCCTGTACTCCATTGAAAATGAACGGTGTTCCATTGACTGATGTTAAGGTAACAAAATTTTTAGGTCTTTCAATTCAAACCTTAAATAGATCGTCCATTTAAATGAATTCAACACTGAATCAAGTTCTTTATGCTACGCTTTCAGAATTCTTTCAAATTCAGTTAGCCTCCTCACACTGCTCGTTGTGCATATATCGCGAATGTTCATTCCCGGCTGAGATATGGCATAATATTCTGGGGAATAACATCTTTTATCTCCCAGACTTTTATATTACAAAAAATAATTGTACGAATAATAAGCAAATCCTCTCTTTATTAATCTAGGTATATTACCATTACCTTGCCTCATGATATATGAATCACTGGATTTTGTTAAGAATGACTTAAGGGCGGAAATATATTTTCAGCAAACGCTGATATCTATAACTACAACACTCAACGTAGTAATCATATTCATCAGGTGACAGTATCAACTGCTCGCTACAAAAAAATCACATATAATACATGTACATTATTTCACAACACTTTCTCAGATCACATTAAACGATTAAATTTGATACAAAAGATTGTCCCAAGGAAAATAATTTCTGCCGCACAACTGTTTCTATACAATTAGAGACTACACCCAGCATCCAAAAGGAAAGTAATATTAATTTTAACAACGACAGTTTGTGTATTATTTAGTATTTGAATTGTATAATTCTAAAAAACCTGTAACAAATATGTACTTCAGCTTCTGGGTCAATGACCCCCATCTCGTTCAGGTTTTCGTCTAGTTTCTCTGATCTTTGAGCAACTGTTGAGATGGCCCCTTGTTTTGCTTCTGGACAATGTAATTTCAAATTAACTTCTCCCCATAGCACGTCACACACAATTTGTAACTGTTTCTGACGTAAATAAATAAAATTACGATAAACTAATAATTTACAGTCTTACAAATTCCTGAACAATAAATATTGTGATGTATTGTAACCATATGTATAAACATTTTCAAATATAAAATGATATCAAAAATATGTCTAACACAAAGAAATTGAATTTCCTTAAGAACGACTGGTTTTTCAAACAAACCATCTGACAATAAACCCTTAGTTACCGAATATATGAAAACTGCAAAGGAGAGCAGACATTCAACTGACAAGGATGAACATGTGAATTATTTAAAATACGTATTTCATACACAAGTATTTAAATGCTGCCCAACCCTACTCATTACAAACCGCATATTTGGTGCAATAACTAAATATTTTCAAGTAAATATCAACACAAATTTGACAATTATAACTGATTTTCATGTAGGTAAATCATATGCCAACAATAACACGCAAATCACAAAAACGAGCTTCCAAGTCATTGTTGTCGAGTCATTGTAGCAATCCAATCTGATGTTACCTGAAGCTAGCAGTATTTCAAAAAGGTTTTAAATAATTTCTAAAATATTAATGTGTAAATTATAACAAAAGTCGAATGTAAGAATCGAACAAATGTGTATGAAATATACAAATTCTACATACGAAACATCCAAATGTCGGGAATTACGACAACGAAGCGCAGTAAATTCAGATCGGTCATTATTTTTGTCTCCAAATCAGCTCCAAAATACTCATATTTTCAAAACATGGAGCATGACTTTATTTAAACATCTAATTTTGAAAAAACATGCTCTCCTGTAATTGCTTTGCACCAACACCACCTAGATATATAGTTTCTAGGTGGTGTTGCTTGCACTCCATAGTTGTATGATATCTTAAACAATATTATAATTTCATGAATGATGGCCTAAATAACACAGCTTTTTAAGAAGTATTTGCCTCCGGATGAAAGCCATTATACCGTCGGCAGACCGTCAACTTTATGAACTCGTACATCAATACATTGAGAATACAAATTGTAGAATTAAGTAAAGAAAAAGTGCGGGAAAGCAAAAATAGATTTAATATTGGTGTTTTCTATAGAAAATTATAATTAAAATTAAGTTAATTGTTTTTCTTATCACTCTTTCAATTTTTCTCATGACCCGAAGTTGCTGTGAAACCTGTATATATTTCATTAATTTCAACCAGAAACATTGCCAAAACTACTCTTTTTTTTTTTGCAATTTTCGAAAAAATCTAGCAATACCCGAAACTGAGACGCACTATATTTCTTACTGTTCCTTGTTACTAGGGCTATGATTTATATGCAATAAAAACAGTGAAATATGCGCATATATGTAAAAATATTTGGTAATATATGCAATTAAATAAGAAAAATATTCGATATAGTGTAATGAGTAAGTGTAAAAATAAATAAAAAGTGTAATGTAGAAAATATGTTTGTGGCAAAAAAGATACAGAAATCTTATAAATTGTTACAAGCGACAAACATTAAGTCAAGGGCTTACTTTTGAAGAATATTCATTTTTTAGGAAAATAATGGGAGATGAAGATAATGTACATTTCTCAAAAAAAAGTTATTGCAACAAAAAATATGACTTCCTCTCAAATCGCGACAAATTAACGGGTGTGGACACGCATAGCAACTCGGCGGATGCACATTTCATTTCGACTGATACTGCCGATGACAGGTCTTAGCTTCTCGAGCGACTTCGACGAGTTGGGCGAGCAACGTTGATCCGTGGCTATGGCAACGTAAACAAATCCTCGGAAGCCCATTGCGTCAGAACAGGTCCCATGATGTACTATAAAGAATATTTTAATAAATGCATGTGCGGTTACGATAACATTAAAAGTTTGGTCACCGTAGCATGTGGCGAGAGAACTGGCAGAGCAGCTTACAAGCTGACGAAACTGTAACTTTGGGGCATCTTTCCGCGGATGAGAGGTGTATAAGCAACAAAAATATGCAAATATAGCCCAATTATGCAAAAATATGCAATTGTGGTCATATATGCGAAAATATGCGAAATAAAAATTGCTTAAATTGATTCAAAACGTATACAATTTGTTGAAACGTGATGTTTTAGTTAACAGAAAAAAATGCAAATGCATATAAATTGCAGCTCTACGTATGTGCAACACTACGTATACAATTTGTTTGTAATATTTATTTGTAAATTGTATACGTAAACGTATACAATTTGTTGAAACGTGATGTTTTAGTTAACATAAAAAAATGCAGATGCATATAAATTGCAGCTCTACATATGTGCAACACTTAACATTTTCATAGGCGGACAGACAGACGTTTTGCCGTTAATCGATTTTTCGGTATGAAGAACCCACAAAACATGGGTTCTGGCTACTCCGAGTGTTAGAGGATATGTTTTTCTTTATTTAGCAACTGAATTCACTTTTTCAATACCAGGGCCGGGCAACAAGGGTTTTGTGTCCAAAATTCGGCTTTTCCGGCGCGCGATTACAATACTTTCTCTTCTTCCGTTGGTGTGCGGTTTTTGAGAAAATATTCTTTTTAGAAATTGCAAACATTTTAAGCGCACATTACGCAAAAGTTACTGTTTTTTTCACAAAATTGTACGTGACTTTTTAATGAGCTGATTTTTATATTTTTACAAATTTGTTTAAACCAAAAACCGTTACCTCCAATTTTGTAGTTTTTAAATGTTAACATTTTGAAATGTTCAAAAAATCTTTCGGATTGATAGCCGAAAATGGCGCTTAGCACCATATTTTCTACCGTCCCTTATCACATATGCGGAAAAAATTTAAAGAAAAAATTTGGAGCGGTTTTTAGAAAATAATTCTTTTAGAAATTGTGTTAAGTTCAGACACAAATTACGTGAAATCAGCACGTTTCTTCAAAAAATTGTTCACGACCTCTTTTGAAGAGCTGATTATTTACAACCGACTTGGTTTAAAGCAAAAATCGCCATCTCCAAGTTTGTGGTTTCGAAATGTTCACTTTTGCAATTTTCGAAAACACAGAACGATAACCGAAAATGGGACTAGCATCAGATTTTTTCTGTCCCTTATTACATATGAGGATAACATGCCAAGAAAAAAAATCCAAGGTCAACATTAGCGCCTAATTCGCCTTTCAGCTTTCAATTCAGCGCCTTTCAAATCAACTTTTTCCAAAATTGATATTCCCCGATCGATCTGAACGAACTCATGACTTTGGGAATTTGAAACGAATATTTTAATTTTTGAGGGTTCTTTACATGAAACTTCAAAAACATTTTCAAAAATTTCTCAATAATTGCTACAAATTGTTTTATTAAACTTTGTCCTCCGATAGTGTAAAGGGCGCCCAAGGGATGATGGTCTCTTGTTCGTTGAAATACATGATTTTTCGAAAATTGCAAAAGAGTAATTTGTTTGGGGTGTCTGCTACAACTACAATATTGAAAAAAGAGACTTGATCCTGTGTAAAAACTGTTCCTTAGAGCTAGATCTTTAAAAAAATTAAATGTTCAATTTTTCAAAAAAATAGTAGTTTTGTGTATTTTTGTACAGAATATAGGCATTTTTCATTTTTTAAACATTTTAAATTTTCTGTATCAAGCGACGGTAAAAGTATCAAAAAATCAAAAAGTTAAATTTTAAAAACACAAAACTGAAAATAATGATTTCTACCTCAAGGTCTATTGTAAAAAATCATCTCTTTAAAAAATGCCATGTAGAATTTTTTGGAGAAACTGGTAGTTTTTGCGTAATTAACGCTTGAAGTTAATGCAATTTCTAAAAACGTTCTCAAAATATGCTCCAATTTTTGATTTATTTATTTGTTTGTTTCTTGTTTTTAATTAATTAAGTTAGTTATTATTCCCTCCGGGAGAATAAATAATGCGAAAAAAATGTGCTGAGGTACTAGTTATAATTTACAAACCAAATTGTTGCGTTTTTAAGTTTTATTAAAATCCATGCGTGCACATTTTTATACTTAATAGGTTACTTATTATATTTTCGATTTTCTGAATCACGAAGAACATGTTCAATTTTCTTCCTTTTAGTATTTCTGTTTGTCAAATAAGTTTCTTCTTGGGAATTCCATGGCTGCGACGTTTACGTAGCAATCGAAGTCTGTTTTCAGGTTAATTCATGAATTATAGTCAAGTTTCGAGGACTCAGCGTGGCTTGCTCTTTGTTCCCAACAATGAAGTAACCTTGCCAGATATTTCATGACGTGTGCATTCATCGCACACATGTGACGGGTTGTTTACATATTTCAAACCAGTTTTCTGTGCATGACCACAATTATAGGAAAATAAAATTGAGAACTTGTATAATTTGAATCTAAATATTGCCGTGCCTTTATTTTCTACAACATGTTCTACTTCATAGAAACTAAAAAACTACTTCTCATTCATGTTGTGGATCACTTTCCAGTTTCTCTTTCAATGATAGTTCCCTCTAGAAGTATGGTATATCGTATCATTCTCCTGATTGGTGGAATGTGTATTATCCCTCGTTCCATTGGTTGTGATGTTAGTCAATTGATCGTGTTCATGTGACCTTTGAGTATTTCTCTGTGTTGAACAACGGAACTAAGCGTTTTAAACATACGTGTTTACAACTATCATCTATTAAGTTCCCTTTCTAGAGTTCATGAAAACAAAACTTTCAACAACGACCTTGCACTTGGTAAAAAGTTGTGTTGTCTTGGTATTTCTGAAAGTCACGTTGACTGGGAACAGCGCGGGAAATTAGTGGTACAATGTGTTTTTTGTGTCTTATCCGTGATTTTATCACGTATTGACAGAATTGTTTCTACTTCATTATAATATCCTCTTGCCAACTGATCAGGGAGTACACTAGATTTGCGTTTGTGATCATGGTTTCAGTTCCGCACTAAGTTGTTTACTTGCGAATGTTGTGCAATCGTACTTGATAAACATCCGACTTGCTTTCTGTGTTATGAGTGCTGTCAAAACTGTACAGCAAATTTTGAAGTGTTAAAAGTGTTGTCAGTGTAATTCTCCATTGTGTAATAGAAGAGAGATCAGTGAAGTGATTCATGAAAAGTTATTCATCTTAAAACTTTTGTTATTCAAAACAAGTTATTATTTAAGAATTTGAAAATTTCCTGACATTTTGAGGAAATTCTTAACACGTGCTTTGTTATTAATTATTACATCTATTATGACAGACATGTAATTATTAAAATTGACACAGAAATTGTAATTAATATTGACAAAAAGTTTGCTTTTTTGCAAGTTTATGAGAATATGAACAATGGCTGATGAAAGTTTTTCGGGTGATATTTTTATGGATCCAGGCTTCCTTGTGAAGCAGGAACAAGTGTCAATGGATACAAGCAGCTCTATGACAGCTAGCGTTCCAATTCCACCTAGGAAGGTGTTGGATCTCTCGGAACTACGAGATTTTGGTTTTGAGTTAGATACCCCTTCACCATCTGCATCTCAGGATCGTGTTCCCACATCAGTTACAGGCCTGTGCCATCCTTTAACTGGACCACTATGGGGTGCAAAGCTTAACACAGACAGTCCATCATTCAAAGCTGAATCATTCAGAATGGATGATGATGATGATGATGACATTTTTCAGGTAGATAAAGCAGATCTTATTCAAGGACCTACTCTTGCAGAATTGAATGCTAACGATGAAAATTTACTGGACGATTTGAATTTTGATGACCTTTTGTTACCTGAAGAGAATACTTACTACTTAAATGTTCCTTGTGTGTCTCCTCAACCGAAAAGTATAACTCCTTTTGAACCTCCAGTTGTTCAAATTACAAACACTAATAATAACGTTATAAATAATAATCAGACCCCAAACAGTCTTGCTGCTTCCTCATTTCCACCTGCAGGATTTGGTTTCTACAAAGATTCGTTTTTGTCATCCAGTGTTCCTTCCAGCCCTCTTGATGTTTTCTCGAAGACAGTAAACAGTGCTGTTCCCAGCGTTGGTGCATTATCTCCAACTAGTCAACACAGTTCAAGTTCCTCCCTCCTTCTACAATCAGCAGCTTCATCGATTACTCCCCCTCTGGACATCGGTGTTAATATGAAGCACAGCACATTGCACGAGTTGTTGATGAAGAAAGAAACGTCAGGTTCACCCTTTGGGGGGTCAAAGAGTATGGGTCGCTCAGCATCTGGACACATGAGCTCCAGCGAACCCCCTGCAGGCAGCCCTGGGCTGAGCGTTGTGCCAGGCAGTAGTCGCGTGGCACGGAGCACAGGCAGCTACTCCTCTCGCTTGTCCTCGTCAGCTCCCACCCATTTGGGATTAGAACAAATCTGGCAGCGCAGAGAGTCACGCCAGCATCTCCTTTCCACTGGCTCCTTGGCAGAGGCTGGATCAACTTCATCGATATCAACAGGTAAATACCATGGATATGTTTTTGTCATTTTTTTAGATTTGGGGGTTTGTGAATGTTTCATATAATAGTTTGTAGAGCTCAGGGAATAGTTGGTGCTACTATTCTGTGTAAATCTAAGCATAGAAAAAGGCCTGTGTATTGTCATTTAGGAGCAAATTAATCAGATTAAAACGGCATCTTATTTGTGGAATACTGTATCCTCAGTATTCTTTCTATAAGGAAAAGATAATTCCTTTGTTAAAATTCATCATTTTTTGCAGAAGGGCTTACAGCAAGAAATGATTGCTTCCGGGGAATTTTTTGATTTGCTTAATACAGAATTAAAGGATAACTTGATGAAATGCTTTTACAACACCACATTGATAAAAAAAATCTAAATCATTATTACTTACACTCAATTGTAAATAATCTTGCATATGGGAAAGAAAGAGTTTAGTGTACTTTTAATTCTTGTTTGTATTAGGTGGAGTGTTGAGCCCAGAATCACATGAGTTTTCTCATGATGAAGGATTTGACTCAGAAGATGACAGTGATCATTACGAAGATTATTCATCTGATGGAGGTTTGTGCTTAAAAGCTTATTTTGATGATCAATACAGTTTTGTTTAAAGATACGTATACCTAAAATATGTGCTTTAACTTTAGTTGATATGAAAGCTGTAACATCAAAACAAGATTTCCCATTTTTATAGGAGGTTAATTCCAATTATTTTGGTTGGTTTGCAAATATAAAATAGCATTCATTTAATAAAAGGATCTGGAGATCAGACAAGATTGATCATATGTGTTTTGAGTTTTTTTTTTTTTTAATTAATTTCTATTGCACTTCATTGCAACATAACCCTTGGTTTTTAATGGGTTCCCAATATTATTCTAATTAGAAAATATGTGCCAAAATATATTAGTTAAAGTCATGATTTCACTTACTAGTTTTGGCTGTTAATTTTGCTGTAAAAGAGAAGGAAGTGGCAGTGCCCTGTGGAAATAAAAAAAAGAGATCTTAAATGAATTGCAGAGTCTGGCAGTGATTCAGAAGTTCATATGCGGTCTTCATCTAAGAAGGAGCGCTACTTCTGGCAATACAATGTACAAGCAAAAGGTCCAAAGGGTCAGCGATTGGTTTTAAAGACGACTTTAGAAGATCCACATGTTTTAAATGAAGTGACTGATCCTGTTTTTAGTCCTGAATGTTCAGTTCGTGGAATTAAACATAGGTAATTTTTTAAATCTAATCTTTATAATTTTATTAATTCTAATTTAATGTTAAATAATTAATCTAGGCCTTGGTGTTAATGTTTAATAAGAGATGTATTTATGTTTTTTGTTTGTTTGTTTTTCTTCAGTGGAAAAGCGAGGAAGGGTGATGGAAATGATCTGACTCCAAATCCAAGAAAGCTGTGCAGTATTGGAAGAGAGTTGGACAAACTTGGTCAAATTATAAATGATATGACGCCAGTCAGTGAATTGCCCTTTAACGTTAGGCCGAAAACGCGTAAGGAAAAGAACAAATTAGCATCAAGGTATGTAACTTAAAAGCATGCATGTGTGGAAGGAGCTGACTTGTATAGAAGAATTTATTTTTGTAGCATCTAATGGTCTGATAGTTTCACTGCTCTAGATCATTCTTCTGGACAAAATTGAACTAATTCTTATATCTCCTGCCAATATTTCAGTCCTGTATTCTGCTTGCATCAAGGCTTGATACATATGTACAATTTTTTTTCTATAAGGTGTTATTTGAAGCACTTAATAACATGACATACGTCCATGGTTTTGTCTGTTAGTACACATATAATTAAAGAATGGATTTTGCCATAAGGTACTAATCTTCCTTAAGAAGAGTTGGCCTGTTTGTACATTTTAACCATGCAATTCAGTGGTTTTTAGTCCCTAAAAATATGTTCTTTATGTATAATACATTCAAATATACAATGTTCATGTTAAAATGGATTTTATTCAGATAATTTCCTTGCAATTTTCTTGATAGTTGCAGGGACAAACTGAGGAAGTCAGAGAAGAAGTCCATATGACGTATCAAGTTATTCCCTGTGACCATATTTGCCCAGTATCCATGCATACAATATAAAATACCATATACAAGTAGAATCATTAATTTAATATACATATGAGAATGTGAACTTGTGCTAAATAAAAAATCGCCACTTAAATGTTTTGTGCTCCCCTCCTAGATTGATTCAGGAAGCAAAACAAAAACTTAGCTGTACAAATTTTAATACAGTTCGAATCCATCGAGACTTTGAAGATTAAAAGGAATTTAACATAGCAAAAGTCATGGTATTTGATACTTTTAAATGTAAAATTCTTATTTTCCAATGTTTTGACATGAAGTGTAAAGTCAATGGTTTTTAAATGCCACTGAATGCTAAACTAATGTCAAAAAATTGGTTTGAATTTTCGCAATTTTCACTGCAACCGTTAATTTAAATATTTTCTGTTTTTTTTTTCTTTTTCTTTTTTTTTCTTTTTCTTTTTTTTTTTTTCTTTTTTACTCCCTGTTTATTGCTTATTGAAACTAGTTTTTTCTTGGGCCCAACATCAAATAGATGAAATTTATAATTATGGTATTTAAATTTTCCTCATTTTGTTTTCAGGGCTTGCAGATTGAAAAAGAAAGCACAGCATGAAGCAAATAAGTTAAAGCTTTATGGTTTAGAAACTGAACATAGTAAGTATTGATTTGTGTAGTGATATTGTATATAAATGTGTCAAAATGAAAAAATAGAAAATCTTCCATTTTTGGAAATTCTTGGAGGTCTGTCTCATGCTCATCAGAGTTCAATAAAGCTCAAATTATATGATTCTAGAGTTGTATCCAAAACTTGCATGCAGAAAAACCATACTGTGCATGAGCAGAGAGAATCTTTTGTCCATTTATCAAAAGAAAGTGTGAAAATTGAGACTGAATTCACGACCAAAATAGTATTGTGGTTCTTGGTTTTATTGTTACTTTTTCTATTATCGTATTTACCTGAATATGAAATAACTGAATAATCGACAACCCCCTAATTTTGAAGAGTTCTCGTTAGATATTTTTTTCTTTCTTCTCAATTTTAATAAGTTTTTGCTATTCAGTCAAAAGAAAATCACAAACTGTCTTATTGACCAGAAAATTGTCTTGATAATAAAGTTCAATCATTTTTGCCTAAACTACTAGAATTTTCATATTTCTTTTAAAAATTATAATAAATATAGGCTGGCCACATGGCACAGATGGTTGCGGCAGCCATCATCTACTCCGAGGAGGCTGCAGGTTCAAGTCCTCTGTAGGCATGATCGAATTTGCGATTGTCCCTTCATCCTTCAACCTCATCCTATCACCTCATAATTCAAGGCGCAACAATTTTGTCTTACCAAGGAATACAGCTGAAAAGCTGATCCCCATAATGACACATGTTAATCTCTCTCCAGGATAGAATATGACTGATCCTCAGAAGAGAACATGTAGCGTGGTTAGAAATAGCCGATACGCAAATAATAATAATAATAATAATAATATTATTATTATTATTATTATTATTTGTGTATCTGCCATTTCTGACCACACTACTACATGTTCTCTTAATAATGATGATAATAATAATAATAATAATTATTATTATTATTATTATTGTTATTATAGTTGTCATGACTTTTGTCATTACCATCTTCTAAAATAATATTGTTTCTTTCTTCCTAATCTTCCTTCATACCAGCTTGAATTCTACATTTTTTTGCTCCCTAAAAGTTTAATGTTCATCCTTCGTCTTTCATTTGAGAACATTAGGTCTTCTCACTAGATTTCATAACCTCCAATTTCATTTTCGTGTTAATTCTTTAACAAACATTAACTTGAAATTCACATTAATTAATGTTTGCGTGATTGATTTGTGAAGTGCAAACTCATTTTTTTTCCTTCTGTGGATAGCGTGAGAGAAAGAACAGTAAAATTCCAAGTTTTCTAGGTAATTTTGAAAAAATTATTCTGCCTCTTTTGTTGGGTATAGAATGTGAGTGAAGGTGAATTTTCCCATTTCCAGTTTTCATTTCTTGTACCAAATGCAGATTCACACCCATTGAGCATAA